>PHNY01033160.1:15308-28407 GCA_003724115.2 Anethum foeniculum | reverse complement strand
TTTTCTCAATTTTTAAATTAATAAATAGAGACAATTTTAATTACCTTATATTATCCTAAACTTTTCTCTTAACTAAAATTACCTTCTTATTATATTACTCTAAAATTTCTCTACTGTATCACAAAACTTTCCTATTTAATTCAAGTTATCAAATTACCATCTTATTAATCTCCTTTATATAAGTATATTTACTTTATTTTCAATTTAAAAGTTAATTACCTCATTTTCTCTTAAACTTTCTCCTTAACTCAAATTACCATGTTATAATTTTCCTAAAATTTCTTTATCAGATTGTTATTCGCTAAAACTTTCTTTTCAAGTCAAAATACTTATTTTAATACTTTCCTGAATTTCATTATTGAGGCTATTTAAATAAAAGTTATTTAATATTTAAATTTAAGTAATTTATGTTTGTTACTTTCATTATCACTTGTGTTTCAAACTTTATTTCGCATACTATGATAGTTTTGTCACTATTTATTTTGTTAAGTCTTTAAGTATATGTTGTCGTTTGATTGATTTTATGATTTTAGAATGCTTGATTGATTTTATGATTTTATGATTTTAGAAAGCAGCCTTTTGTCCAGGAAGAACATAGAATGTTATGGATTAGTTAGTTTTAAAGTTGATTGATTTTATGATTTTAGAACGTAGCCTTTTGTCCGGAAAATCCGGAAGATGCTATGGATCAATTAGTTTTAGAGGTTCGTTCCATTATTGAGGCTATTTAATTATAAAATGTATTTGATACTTAAATATAATTTATGTTTGTTATTTAATATTAAATATAGTCGAAAAATATATTAAAAGCTGTTGTACTGTTATATTTAATAATTTTTTTAAAATATTACTATATTGCCGCCGCGAAGCGCGGCTTATTATCCTAGTTAGTTTATACGCTAATCCCGCTGTCTCTGTTTTTATTCCCTTATCATTCAACTTATATACATGTATATTTCATTCCTTTCCATTTATAGGTTTTATGTTGTTAATATCTTTTGTTATTTTTATTTTGTATTTAAGTTTATAGAAGTAACGAAACAAGAGATTCTGGAATGATTATTCTACTTATAAATAAGTAGTGAAGTGGTAAATGATGATTTTAGTGATATATGAAATCAGTTACGATAAATAAATTGGTTTTTGATCAAATACAAACCAGATTTAAAATGAAAACTAGAAACTAATCTCAGCCCTTAGATCTATACAATCTAATGGCCCCCTACATGGCCCCTACATGATCAAAATACACAATCCCACACAGCATCCCAGCTTTTCCCCTATGTTTTAAATTTGATTTTTCCCGTCAATCGGTAAGCTTTTTTTTTAAAATCTGACTTCATTGTATTTTTCTATATCTCATGACAATCAATTTGCATATCATATGTGATATATTTAGACGTAAATTTAAAAATAATTTCTAATTTTTATTATAAGAGAGTTTCAATTAGAGTAGCCCCTAAATAAATTATTGCAGCCCTTTTTTTATACTCCCCNTGTCCCATTCAATTCTATACACTTTCCTTTTTTGGATGTCCCATTCATTTTTATACATTTCAAAAGTTACCAAAAGTAGTAAAGATTTATAATATAAAAATCCAACTACATCCACTACTTTCCTCCACTACACCCACTTTATATATAAAATATTAACCAGTCCCACCACTTTACCTACTTTTCTTACTTTTTCTCCTTAAATTACACTTTTTCTTAACCTCCGTGCCTAAACCAAATGTATATAATTTACCGGGACGGAGGGAGTAATCATTTTCTATATAATTTGTGAGTACGGATGGCTAGTGTCGTGCACTTGCTCTTATGCAGCATTTTTGTTGAAGGTTCTGATTTAGGAGGATACAAAGGTTTTAATCATTTCTTCCAAATTAATTCTCTTTTTTCCGTGATTTTTGCTTTTTATAAGTTTTTCTATCGTTTTTGTAAAAAAGTTTGAAAACACATATTTCCGGACAGTAATTTATAATTATTAAAAGAAATTTATTGGTGCTGTCTATAAAATACTTAATTAGTAATCCATCCGTCCCACTTATTTGTATACATGTTTTTTTCAAAGTTCGACACGCATTTTAAGAAGAATATAAAGTATACTTTCATAATTTATTTTAAAAATTTTCTTTTTTAAATTAAATTTCAAATATTAAATTTTTATTTAGAAAAAATATAATTTAAAATAATTATGGAGTTATGTTATAAATGAGCGTTAAATGCGTGCCGAGCCCCCGTTTTTTCGTGTATATAACTCATCCCTAAATGTATATAACTCTGGGACAGAGAAAGCAAAACAGTTGTTTTTGCAGTTTAAAAAACATGAAACTCTGTATATTCTTTTTCAATAACCAAAATTATTTCTCAAGAGCCCGGCCCAAAGGCGGAAACCATTACATCAACTCGGACTACGTCAACTGATTGGGCTTACACAACGCCCACATCCTATTCACAAATTTAAGCTGGTCCATTGTCTTCAAAACTTAACAACTTCAGGCTTTGCTGAAAAGAATTGTTTAAATTGATAAGTCACACGACAAATTTAACAGGCCACTTATCAACTTATCGACTTATTTCGAAAAAAAATTTCATATTTATATGTTGATTTTTAGAATTAAATATTTAAGTAAAATTTAATATCTCTTATATGCAAAAACTTGTCAGAAATAAGTAACTTATTTCAGAAAAAAAATACAGTTTGATGTACTTTTTTCAGAAATAAATAACTTATTTCTGACAAATAAAATTTTCCAAACAGGCACTTTCTCTTTGAGCATTTCTTTTGGGTATGTAGCACTCTTTATAGAATAGATAATAAATGGTCATAGAACAAGATCAAAAATAATACTAGACAATGATCACCATAGACTTGCTCACTGCCGAAAGGACTAGTCTAGTTTGAGTGTGAGTTAATTTCCACTGCTTTTTACATGAGACCAATCAACAAAATCAAGTGGAGTTTCGATTTAGAATCTAATTCAGCTAAAAGGATAATACTTTGGTGAACAGTTTTTCTACCATGTGCCCGTGGGCACGCAATAAGGACGAAAACTTATTGATTGGTTACTTTTTTATAATAGCAGTGTACATCATCATTTACAAAAACTACACCAATTAAATTGAACTATATAAATTTTGGCGCTTATTATGTACCCATGAACACGTAATAGAAAAACCTTTTTGCCAGAACGAATCAAAACTTTAACTTGGAACCTAACTGAATAACTATACTAATATTCAGAATATATAGATAAAATATTCGTATACATATCCAATAAATTTTGATAGGTTTTGATAAGTTCTTGTTTCTGTTCGTTTTTCTCCATATCATCATCATCATCTTTCTTGGTCACTAGTTTCTTCTCTTTGTCATCCTCTATTTTCTTCACAAGCTCATGATAATCAGAACCAAATGACAGTAATTCTGTCCGCCAAAGTTTTCTCAATTTGTTGACAACATCAATAGGATCAAAATCTCCTATTACTGTTAGCTTTCTATCTTTCATATCTATTGATATCAACTCAATTCCTACGACAACAAGAAACCAAAAAAAACAATTAGAAAGCTGCATTTTTGGAAAAACTATAATCTGTACACACACTCACTTTCAACGTACTTGTAAAAAAAGGAGATGATCAGGACAATTGATTACCAGCATATACAATGTATGAAGATGAAACTCTATATATTCACATCATACATAACGTAAAACATTTCACGATATGTTATGTTGCAATAATCGATTATCGGAAATTGGCCAAATGTGTACCTGGGAGACTAGAAACGGTTTGTATGGCCTTGGTTCTATCCTTTTCATCAAAAAGATCCAACTTCACCACAATTCTCTGCAACAAACAAAACATATAAAAAAAGATACAGTTTATAAGTACTTAGAAGAACTCATAATAAACTAACTCGGAGCGTCCGTAGATAAACTGAAACCTACCTTCATGTTGTGATGAGAGTAAGAAGAACAAACATAAAGAGCATATGTATAAACTCCACATATATAGTAACTTTTGAGGGGGAACAAATAGCTTAAAACTTTAAAAAAAATAGGATACCAAAAGAAGAGGCGAGAAAGTAGTGGCTTGTCTCTTCGGGGACATCCGATAAAAAAATGGGCAAAATATCCGAATTCCAAAACAAACTTCTTGGAGTTGTCTTCAAAAATACTCAATGTTAGAAATACAATCTTTTTTTTTAAAGTGCTTTGCAAAAATATGATTCTTTAAAAATAATATTATAAAAATACCGTTTTTTGAAAAATATTTGTAAAAATTACAGGTTTCAGTTTTACAATCATATTTGTAAATAAGTCAATCGCAAATGTAATTTTAAAATTTAACAATTAAAATCATTTTTAGCAGTATTACTTAATAAGTTGTACCGATTAAATCAAATATATCTTTAAATGTAATTGAAAAACAAGTTATTTTCAGAAAAATGAAAAATAAATTATATTTAATTACTTTTAGTTAAAAACCGTATTTTTAAAATATTTTCAGAAGGTAGTAAACTTGTAAAAAATAAAATTAAAAATAATTATGTAATAATTTTCATTTATTTTTAAATTTAAATTATTTATAAGGTTGTCCGTGAAAACTCCATATAGGAGGCGGGAAGCTGCCTTCAGCCAGCTACAACTGTATCTGTAACTGACTCATGAACACCATTCAGTCCCTTTAAAAATACTTATATGTTTTATCGCTTGTTTCGTCACCTTGACACGTTTGACCACCAACGTTTGTGCCATCTAAGTAGCATCAAATCTAGTTTTATTAACTTTCCCAGCGTTGTCTGCATGAACCTGTCATGTTATGCTAATTAGTTTGATTGTAAGTTACATTATTACAAATTATACGTATTTCTTTAAAAACAAAATTTTAATTTAGTAATAATAATAATAATAATAATGTTATTATTAATAATAATAACAATAAATAATTGATGACTATTGAAGAGTATATATAACTCATAACAATATAAGTTAACTAATGTACACTATTTCAAACCTGTTAAATATTTTTAATTCGAATTTCGCAAATTTGAAAATTTAATTCAAATTAAATTTAATTCAAGGTGAGACATTGGCCAACAAATTATTTTTAATTCGAATTTCGCAAATTTGAAAATTTTAACTTAATTAACTTGAAGTATCACCTAACAAAGCACACTTAATATCAGTAGGGACATCACCCCATTAAAATCCCGATCTGGATATGAATAAGACGCTCTAGCTAAAGAACGACCCTCATTTGATAATCGCTTAATAAAGAACACATATATTGTGTTTAATAAACGAATTAAATCTCAACAATCAGCTACCACCCGACTAAAAGGAGACACCATGTTCACCTGACTTCTGATAGCCTGACTCGTAACTAAACAGTCCGACTCCAACATCACATTAGTCCATGTCTCACCTTGAATCCAGCTCAAAGCCTACTTAATAGCCATAATTTTTGTTATTTCTGCTGAAACAAGCCCATGCTTCCTGCTACCATACCAAAACCAAAAGCATCATAATCCTCAAACGTTGCTGCATCTACATTTACTTTAATTAAGTCTACCTGTGACACTATCTATTTATCAACTCCATCCCCTTCGATCACAGACCAGAACAAAGCCTTTGAAGACTGGGCATTTTTTCATTGAACAAGGTAATTTTTTCTTGTGCTAACAACCATATGGACCTGGGAATTCCTATTGTTCCAAACCAGCTCATTAAGAGCTTTCCAAATAGCCCAGCACAAAGTGGTAATTTCTACTCTACGATTAATGCTGACAATCTTAAAGCTCTGCTCAAGCCAATGTTGAAAATTATCTGCAACTACAACCCTTAACTCCTTGAAGGCTGAAGACCAGCACTGTCTTGCAAAGTCGCATTCCACCAGTGTATGCATAATAGATTCATTTCCCCTTTGACAGACATGACACAAATCAATCACAGCAACAAATTTATTCCATAGCATTGACAATGTCGGTAAACACTGTGCAAGAGCACGCCATAAGCAATTTACTACCTTGGGAGGGGCCTTAACTTGCCACACTTTCCTCCACAAACTATTGTTATCAGTTTGCTGCTACAAATTTTTCTGAGCCTGCAACATCCTATATACGCACTATGAACTGTGTACAAACCTGTATTATCCTTACTACAGTACAGCCTATCTTCCACATCTGTTTCATTTTGGTTTATGCTACGAATACACTTCAGGTCCCTGTCATTAAACAACTCAGTAATAATCTCTTCATCTCATGCTCTCATGTCCTCTCTCATTAGACTAGCCACCAAAAGCTGGTGACCTTGAGAGAATATAAGGGTTATGCTAATCTGGTAGCCATGGCTGCCCTATAATTCTAATGTTGTTCTCTACTCCCACTTTCCACCTTGACCCTGCCACAATCACAGTCTTGGCCTCACTCACACACACACACACACACACACACATACACACACACACACACACTTATTTCCTTGTCTTTGACAAAACTCGAACACTCGGCATCTCATTAAAAGAGCGGGAGAAATATCAGTACACCACAAGTGTTGGGTCGTTAACATTAACTAGCTCTATAGCCCGTGCAATGCATGGGCATGTTCTAAATTGCACTTGTTTTATCTCCAGTAATTGATTGTATATTCATATTATCGCCCAGTGGACGGATGATGTATTTGTTTGTATATATTATGAGTAATTTTGGGGTGAGGTGATATTGGTCAAGAACATGTTCTTTAACATTTGACATTAAGCTGAAGCAATATTTGTAGTAGTATTTCTGTTGTACACTGCCGAGGGCGATCTATGGAGGTTGCTGTAAAATGTTTGTGGTTGTTTGTACTACTACAGATTATAGTAGTTTGTTTACATATAATTTTGTTTTATAATATTTATTTGAATATAAGTCTTCTAGAATTTTTATTCTTGACCTTAACAATTCTTCCCCCTTCCTCATTCAATATTAACAAATACACTATTCGGGACATGCTAGGCGCCTCCTGGTTGCATTTGATACAGAAACATTATCAAGGTTATCAGTTTTAGTCGATACCATTTTTCACGCTTTGGCGTGTAAGGACGTAGCCAAACAACGATATAAACCAACATGATCTATGTTTTATAAATACTATAAGCTAAAACTTACAGTGTCTTTTTTATTAATTAACTCATAAATTTTTAATATTTCAAAGAAGTAATCAACAACACTTAATAAAGAGAATGAAGTATCAATCAGTGTAGGCGATAATGTAAAATAAGAATATATCTTGGAGGTCCACTACTTAGACATGTGTAATCTTTAGGCGGTGTCATGCATGGACATACTATAAATATGTATAAAGTATAAATTTGTTCAGAATTATTTTGTGTATTTGTAGGTTAGAAATATGATCAAAATTATTTTGTGTGTTTATGTGTTAGAAATGTGATTAATGAGTAAAAAAATACTTAATGTCACTACAAGTTTGTATTCTACTTATATACATGAAAGTTTCTTATATTTTATTATCTTTATGCGAATTTGAACTTATTTGTACCACATAATTAAAACACTAAGGATGACAGGGGTACATACAGTTTATTTACACTAGTACAGAATTAGCTTTTTGCGTCGCACTTTTAGCGTCGGTTATGTAGAGAACCGTTGCCTATACAGATTATATGTGTCGCTTGTTCACTTAACCGACGCCTATTTCTATTTGTTCTGGACTTTTTGCGTCGGTTATAAACTTAACCGACGCTTTTAACACTAAAAGGCATCGGGCTTTAAAATGCCGACGCTTAAAGGGATCTAAAGCATCGGTCCTTAAACGACCGACGCTATATAGTCTGCACTTTATGTGTCATTAGAGGATTAACCGACTCTCTAAATGTTGTAGCTCATTAAGCGGCCACAGCCCATACTTTCCTTCTATTTGACGGCCCATCCAATCCTTTTATCTTGTTTGGTATTAGTTATGCTTTTTTATTTCTTCCTATCACTTTTTTTTTGCAATTAAGTATATTTATTGTTGAAGTATTTTTTATAATAAGATATTATGATATGCTATCATAAAAAGACTTCTAAAAATTATAAATTTGAAATTTTTTATTATTTATAATACATATTCTATTTCAAAATACTATTTAATACAAAATATTTTCTTTAGATTTTTATATTTATAATTATTATATAAATAAAAAATTCATAAAGATATTTATAATTATCATAACAAATGGCGCCGCAAGTTCTTGTCAAATAACATATCTAATTCTTGGAAATGCATATTCTACTCAACTTATAGTAATCATGTTCTATTCATAAAAAATAAAATAAAATTATATTTAAATTATGACAAAATTTTAGTTCTTGATACTTATACACTATTTTATTTCAAAAATTTAATAAATATATTGAAATGTAATATTTCTATTAATTTAAACTTATATTTATTTTATTTACAAGATGTTTTTTTTGCACAAAGTTTTACAAGAAAGTTTAAAATTAAAATATAATATCAAATTTTAAATCAAACAAAATTAATTCAGGAAAAATAAGATTTATTGCAAAATATCTCAGGCATAGGCTTTCGGTCTCAAACAAATATATACTAGACTAAGGAACAATACAAAGGGGGACATACTCGCGACTAGGAGTATTTTCTCACTTCACTCAATCCACTTCTCTTGGGGTTCAGTTGCACTCGTTGTACAACTGGATAGAACTCTCGATTCATTCTGTTGCCTACTTCGCTGTGATTTCTCCACTCCGCTGCTATCTCCTGGGTGATTTCTCCATTATTCAGTTTGATTTCTCAACTTGATTGAAGAGATTTTACTTCGTTGTTTGAATTGGGCTTCACTAGGTTCGATTGGGCTTCTCTTGGTTCATTTCTCTGTGCTAATTGATTGCTTGCCTAGGCTAATAGGTTCTTTAGGGTTCTTTGTATTAACAGAAAGAGGGGTTTCTTAGACGGTATGTATGTCTGTGTTTTTTCATATACGTTTTCTTTAAGTTTGACATATATATGTTTATATGATTTAGTTTACAATTTTTCTATCGTATTACACACACAAACACACACACACACACACACACACACATATATATATATATATATATATATATATATGTTCAGTGTTCTTTTTTAAGCAAGGTGTTTCACTTTTGTAATAATTTGTTATAGTAGGGATTTAGATGACTAGTTGGGTCTAAGACGTACTATGATATAATGTTGATTTATTTCATGTTTTATACTTGGTAGTATTTCAGTTGTATGAGAAGAGGGACTATGCACTTGTGAGAAGATGGATCCTTCTTCTTGGGTGAAAATTATATCTCAATAGTACAGTTATGGTTATATATGCAAGTTGTAGAATTCCTTTTGCCATAAAAGCCACTTAGCAGTGATCATCAAGTGTTGGATATGTAGAATTGTTTTAAGTATAAGGGTTGGCCTGTACAAAAGTTTCTTCTAAAAAAATCTTTTTAGATTAGATAGTAAAAAATCGAGGATTAAGTGCAACATGATCCTACAGGTGGAATTCCTCATGACCAGACCCCAAGTGAAAAATATCAATTACTCTATAAGCCCATAGTTCCTACCAGACTTAAACAAAGACAATGGCAGGGACCTTGGCATACCTCACCGTGATGCGAATGAGCAAACGATGATAAATTTTGTGTTAAAAGTGCAGAGCCTGCCCTCAAGTATACGACTGAATTTTATAATGTTTCTTATTAATAGTCATTGTGAGGAGTATTTGTGCTTGACATATTATTGTTTGATTTAATATAAACAAGCATGCTAGTAGGTGTCTCTAGCCTATTTGATTAACTTTGCTACTGTGGTTAGGTGGCATCTCCGTGCTAGTTTTTCATTTATATATCTCCATTCTCTTTGAGGATGCTGATATTTTTTCTTGTCATTTTTAGGTATAATGTAGCAATCAAATGTGCATTAATTACTCCAATTAATTAATTAAAATTTGGCTTCTATGTGTGCCAATTTTGGATTATGTACAAGTAAGAGCTTTAGTTGGATGCATGTTAGCGTTATTTCTAATGAATAGTAATTAACATTGTTACTAATTAACATGGTTTGAAGTAGATGCGCAAGAGTCCAAATGGGACAATTAGAAATATTTTAAATGGTCAGATAATTGCATGTTGCACTCTTTTAGTCATCAACTAATTCATATTCATAGTGCTTTCAAGTTTCTATGACTCACATCTGTATATTCATTCCAGGCGTAGTATTTAGGGAACCAATTATCTGCAAAAACATCATGAAGCTCATCTCAGGACTTTGGCGAAAAGAGTCACCTCTAGATGGTTGATTCGCCGTCACCTATTAATTGGTATTCCCTGTTTCTTTCTTTTTTTTCTTTTACGAGTCATTGTAGCAATATTTTTGATTTTAGTCCTCAAATTTGTTATGATAAATACATATACTTTATAACAGTTATATTACATGGATTATCGTCTACCGACAGTATGTGATATATACTAACCTGTAAATAATATTTAAGTTTATAAGAAGGAAACCGGGGCTGCGCATAATGACATATTTACATCTGAATTCAGAAAAAGAATAAAAATGAGTCAAAATGCTAAAACAGAACGACTTCAATTCGTGTTTCAAAACACCTTCCTTTGTTAATAACAAGTGTAACTTCATATGATTTTGATGACAACTTGTTAGCTAACTGATAAGGCTATTTGATGTGTTACAACAAGCTATCTACTGACAGGTTTTGCAGGAATAATAAGAATGAAAAAAATGATGAACTTCAGATGTCTGATCTTATTGTCTTGATGGATATAAGACCAAGGTATTTAGATGATTTGAACCGGCCTGAATTGATCATATTCCCTTGTATTAGTTGAAGGGGAAATAATTCTTGACAAAGTTAAGTATTTTATGATTTATAATTTATCTTTGAAACCAATCATTCTAGAGAATATAAAGGGGGAAAAGAATGAAGTGTTTTGGGTTCATCTTACGAATTTGAAAACAAATATTCATATCTGGAATGCATTAAACTGGCGGGCGTCGAACATAAATATAATACATGTTCTGCAAAGTGATTCTACTGTAAGTATTAATGTTTCGCTCATAGATACTAGATCTATACATGTTTTATCATTCCGTGTCACTGATGCAATCTGTTCAGACCTGAAAAACAAAAGGCATATAAAAAGCCACCCACTGAGGTGTTGATTTTCGATGAAGCTGCACAGCTAAAGGAAATGAATCCACCATCCCTCTGCAACTCAGTGGTATGTGCCACTATGTACATACTGGGACGAGAAGCAACTTCCTACAATGGTTCAAAGCAAGGTTTCAAACTAATATACTGTTTTACATGTTACGCGAACGAACCTTGCATGTTTTCTTTGTTTACTAATCAAGAAATGTTCGTTATTTAAACTTACTGAAATTTGTCAGTTAAGTGAGAATGCTCGGAGCTTTTACAGAGGCTTGTGCATCTGGGACACAAGAAGCACTTACTTATCGATAAGCTATTTTAAGATAAGAAGTTCTATGACAATATGATATTGGCGAGGCTGTTTGAAGGTAGTACCTGAAATTTGTGTCTGAAAAATCTTACCATAATTTCATAATGATTATCATGACATTATTCACATTTCACAGTCGTGCTTAGAGGCAGAGAATAAGTGGGCACTATAATTCTTTTTCTGTTAATGATAGCACTGCTGATGGCTTCCAAGGCAGTAAAACAGATGTGATAATGATCTCAAGTGTGAGAAGTAATGCAAATGGATATGTTGGTTTTGAATGCAGGGTTACAGTTCTGCCGATGACATGGTCGATGGAATTAAATGTTGGAACTAAAGATAAAATTTGTAGTCCTGATCAGAGCAAGTCAATAGCAAGTCAAGTAGGTGCGCACAGTCTCCGCGATGACACAGAGAAACCATCTCAAAGTTACTGGTGAGTTCTAGGCACTCTGTTTAATTCATTAATTATTATTACAAAAATATAAAAATTGTCTAGTTCCAGATCTGTAGTAGTATAGCCAAATTTATAAAGTCCTAGTTTTGTGACATTAAGCTAACATAGTTTGTTAATTGCTAGCACTATGGTTATATAATCTCTTATTTCTGAATAACATTACACATTATTATAAATTTTTCAAGCGTGGTTGTATTTTTATGCAGGTGGAGAACAGGATGCTTTATATTGTACTACGAGGATCTTTTTACCGAAAATTTAGTCACTGCTCCAGAACTGATATATTGATATCTTTAGTAATGCGAGTTTTAGGGATTCCCCTGCTAGACGATCTTTGAAAAAATTTATTCAATTTTGTAATGGACACCAAGTACTAGAAATTATTATTTGTTGTATCTGCAATTAAACGTACCTTTTTTTTTCCAAGTTTAATGAAATTTTTAAAATATATTTCAAGGAAATTTGTGTAATGATTTTATTTTTTAATGTATTAATTGATGCTTGTAGTTTTATTGGTTGTACTGGATATATATAAAGCAGGTTAATAAAGGATATCAATGAAAAAAAATATTTTTTTTAAAAAAATAATAACTTTAGGCGTCGGTTATTACTGGTGCGACACAAATAACAAAGACAATATGCATCGGCGTTTTACTGAACCGACGCCCTTGGTAAGGACTATATGTGTCGGCAGTTTAGCAAACCGACACAGTAGGTTAGGACCTTTTGCGTCAGTTGTTAGCTTAATATTCCTATATGCGTCGGTTGTTGTTGCTTTAGCGTCGGTTGTTTGACCGACACAGAATATATTTTAGCGTCGTCTACTTAACCGACGCTATAGGCCTATACCTATAACGTCCCCTTCATATACTACGCCCAATGACCGACGCCTTAGACCTATTTTGACCGACGCTAAAAGCTATTTTTGTACTAGTGTTAATAAGAGTTATGAACGGTTATAGACCTACTATTCAAATATAAACCTAATTCAAAGTACTTTTTGATGTTTTAGTTAAATTTAAAATTATAAATATTATTATTTATTTTTGCTTATCATTTATAATTCACTTGTTTATATTATTAGTTTGATAATTAATAATGTTGAGTTCTGATTTTCAGAATTGACACTTGGG
>PHNY01033108.1:1349-12011 GCA_003724115.2 Anethum foeniculum | reverse complement strand
TTTAATGAAGTTTCCTAAAAGTTGGGGGGGGGGGGAATGATATGGGTCAGAAATTAAGCCTAGAAAGTAACTAATGCAGTATTAATTTGACCTAGCTTGGTCCACAAGAGAGGCTAAATTAATAAAAACTCGAAACCTTTATTATGTAATGAGATAAGGCAATTGGGACTTGTAAGATAAGACTAGCATTCCTAGTGGGCCTAAAAGCCCTATCTAAGGTGATAGACGGAAATAAGGCTTATAAGGTTGATGCTACTCACACTACTATCAGCAATGACCCAAGGAAAAACTGGATCCTTGTTCACAAGCCCGATCAAGGTTTACAGGCCCATGGGGTATAATATTAATTAATTTCATAATTGATAATACAGCCAAGTCGACAGCTCACCAAAAGTATCCTATTAAGGATATAATTCTAAAGAAGTAACCTTCAAAGTGTCTCGATCGATAAGGAATCTATTCCTTACGTTTTAGGACTCCAACGACCAATGAAACATGGAGACTTGCTCACCAAGTCTCTCAACCCTAGTCCAATTCATGGACTCATCACTTAGATAAAGGTTCTCACCCCTCTTTTGAGAACTACATTTTTTGACTTGATCCTTGGCAAACTGCAAGGTATGTAGGCATCTTGTAAAGAAAGCATTAAGTTACGAAACATGAGATCAGTCATTAAGGCTTGAAGCTCTATAACCCTAACTCTAGAAATATTAATTTTAATCCATAAAAACCACTACAAGTAAATAAGGCTAAATACAACCTCACAAATTCAACCGGTGTTAAAATCGACCGCGTTCGGTCGAACTTAAGGGCACGGCTAAATTCCACCGAATACGGTCGCATATAAATACCGTCGTATTTATCCGGTCGAATTTACTACTAAATTCCACCGAATAAATACGACCGTGTTAAGATGTTTTAATCATTAGATCTTGATTATATTAACAAATAAGGTATAGTGAAACTTAATCCAAAATTCAACCGCACACTCATATTAGTGAAATTTATGATAAAATCAACCAAAATCACGATTTCAAATTTTTATTAGAATAACGAGCTTTAAAAATATATGTGATAATGGATTTTTGATTTTAATCTTATTTTATTTTGTACTTTCCGTAAAATTAAATAATTATGTTATTAATTTTAAAAATTATAAAAAAATATAAATTCAACCAAGATCAGTTGAATTTATAAATTGACACTCCCAAATTCGACCGATCATAACTAAATTTAGTGTCATGTCAGCGATGAGTGAATTAGATCCAACGCACCAAATTTAACCCCCAAATTAATAATCCCACGGTCTAAAATCACAACCACTATCCTCTTATTTTCATTTTATCCCTCAACCACCATATTCATTTTTCACCCCTCTTCTCTCTACTGTAATCTCTATTGTTATCTCTCTCTGCACCCCTCCTCTCTCTCTCCCCTTCTCCCTCTCTCCTCCTCCCCGACGTAACCCCTGCTCTCTGAGGTTCATTGGCGTTTCATTTTATTGTCGCGTTTCTTGTTTTTCTGGCAAGATTCGTATTGGTTTGTTCATGTTAATTCATATATATGCTTCATATGATGTTGTTATTTAATATGTATTGTTTTTAATTGACTTTATAGATGAAATTTTGTTGCCGGATCTGTTGGAGGTCGTCGGATTTTCAGTTTAATCGTCGAAATCGACGATTACTCACATGATTGTGATTATTGATGTTAGTACTGAATTACTGGCCTGAACTATAATGAAAGAAGAGCAAAAACCTTGACATTTTGATGTTCTAAAATGAATCAGGCAATTGTGGGTTCAAGTCCCATTGGGTATGTACATTTTGGCATATAATTTTTTATGGGCACTGTCACCTGCTTTGGTGCAGATTTATGTTAAAATATAAATCGCGTTGCAGCATGTCTGTTTTTCTTCTCGTCACCAGTGCAGTGCTTATGAAAAGTTCGAGCAAAATGATCACACAGCAGTCTTGGAATGCACGCAAGCATTACTCATATAAACTCACATAAACACGACGTGAAAACATTGTAGCTAGTAGTGAACAATTGATGACTTGCAATTAGTTTCTTAACAAAATCCTTACAAGCATACATAATAAAAGGCCGGGACAAACAACAAAATAACATTAATTAAAAATTGTTTTTGAACAAATTTCTATTTTAATAAATTAAATAATTAATTATTTTTTTAAAACTAGTGTTCGTTAAATTAACCGAGTTCGGTCAAATTTATAATCAAATTTTGACCTTATACAGTTGAATCAATTTTTTAGTGGGCCTTTTAAATTTTTTTAGAAAATTTAAAAGTTTGGGCGAAATTTTCAAATTTCAAGTGAAAAATCAAATTCGACCGCCGCTGTTCAAATTTTGCAGGTCGAATTTAATCATTCGTATTTAACCGATCAAAATTAGTCGGTCGAATTTAGTATAAAAATGATCGGATTACTAAATATGACTCTCATATATACGACCGGTCTAAAAACTGGTCGTATTTAGCCGTTTTTCTTATAGTGAACACAGATCACCAAAAATGTGAAAATATAATGAGAAATATATAAACAAAGAATATCATTGACTTGAAACCAATGACTTAAATTATAGATATATATTTAGTTAAATATAGATAAATACATAAGAAACATGATGTTATTTTAGTATCAAAATTGATTTATTGGTGGTAAAATATAACAAATAACTGCATTCATTTTTATATAAATATTATGTTTGCCCTCGCGGATATGTTTGTTTGTTACTCCCCAATTCACATACAAATCTAGTTCTAAGCCTACTTGGCTAGATTTTAAATACGGCTTAAAGTAATTTTTAACTTTAAAGTGTATGGAATAAATCATAAATTGATATAAAATTCAATAAATAATTTACATAAATATGTATGATCTGCCTTTTTAACTCATTGATTTTTAGTTTTGTATAAACTTATTTCATAGAATTTATATCAAAATTATAATTTCAAACCGAATTATTAATAAATTTTTTAATATCCAGTATTACTATTTTTCTTTGAAATTGTGAATGATATTATTTTTAAAAATATATAATTGGATCAATGGATATTCGAAATTCGATCTGTTTATCCAATAAATTTAACGAATCACATACATATCGACATCTAAAATATAAGAGATCTGATCCAAATCCGATAACATTAAATGGATTTGGATATGGATTTAGGAAAATCCGATCCGAATCTAACCCATTGACAAACCTATTTTGAGGGCCCATAATTTAACGTGCATGAGAATAATAATAATAATAATAATAATAATAATAATAATAATAATAATAATAATAATAATAATAATAATAATAATAATAATAATAATAATAATAATAATAATAATGACAACAACAATAATAACAATAATAATAATAATAATAAAAATATACCGGTGTTTTAGGTAATATATTCAAAAAACAATCGATGATTTGTCCTTGTCTAATTAAAGACTTTTTTATTCAACTTCACTTGTATAAATGTTATCTGTTTAATTTTAGTGATTTCTTTTCATTTTGATTTTGTAAAATAGTGTATTACTCCACTATGTCATTTTATTTGAAATTTAACTTTTTGACAAGTGTATTAGAGTATAGAAAATAGTAATAACACTTAATTAGATTTTTTAGTGGCAAATTAAATTTTCGATTACCGCCCTTTTTTATTATAATACAATGAGGTAATAGTAAAATTAAATTAAACAAATACCTACTTAAAATTACATTGTTCACCCTAAATAATTGTAACCCTAAATATATATATAATATAAATGATCGAATACAAACTTAAATTAAAATGAGAACTAGGAACTGATCTCATCTCTTAGATCTAGGTCTAATTGCCCCTTAAAGGCATTAGGATCAAAATACACCCTTCCACACAACATCCCACCTTCCGCCCCCCCCCCCCATTTTTAATTTGTTTTTTCCCGTCAATCGGTAAACATTTTTTAAAATTCGACTTCACTGTATTTTTTTCCATCTCGTAACGATCAATTTGCATACCGTATGTGATATATTTCGATGCGATTTTTAAAAAAAAAATTATTTTAATTTGTTGTTCTCATTATAAGGGATTTGTAGTGGAGTAAGCCTTATTTATATATATATAGACACACACACACACACACACACATATATATATATATATATATATATATATATATATAAGTAGCTTGCTTGGCTAGAAAGCCGATTGTGTTTCACATCCTACTAAGGCTAACTTATTGTTAACTTATTTGCAGTTAATTAAGTAATAATATTAGAGTAGTTTGATATTTATTATTTTTGAAAATTAAGTAAATTTTTATTTTGAAAAATGTACATCTACACTATTATATTAAATTTGAAACATTAAAAATTTTGATTTTTGCTTTTCGGATTTTCATTCTTGATTAATAATAACAAATAATATAAATAAAAGCAAGAAGGCTAGAAGAAAGCCGCTAGATATGAATCATACTTAACAAACTCTAAAAAGAAAAAAAGATAGCAATTGTGATATTTGTGATTTTTTTTTTGAATATGACAGTTTAGAAATTGGGGAAAAAAATTAATTAGGATTTATATTCAAAATGGTATAACTTATATAACGTTTTTATAAAGATGAAATACACTACCCTTAATATGAAAATTAACTTGAAAAAGGGCTATGGAGGGGAACTTCATAGAGAGCCCTAACATAAGTTTTATAAAGTCCTTCAAACTTGCATAGCCAACAACCCTTTTTGATCAAATTTCCTCGTGGTCTTACAAATTCTCTTATCACTCTTTTATTATTACTCTGAAGTTTATAATTTATTTAGTTGCCATTTCATGTGCTCAGACTAAGATCGTGGGTATCAGTCCTCTCAACTTTCTAATTTGTTCAATTATTACTCTCTCCGTTCCTAAATAATAACTGCTTTGATTATTTACTCTTTCAACAAATTCGGTTATATAAAAAAAAAAGTGTATATAGAAAATTACTATTTTATAGATAAAAGAAAGGAGGTGAGTAAGGTAGAATACTCATCTCGTAAAATTAAGATTAATAAACTTTTCCTGGTACCTATCTTAAAAAGTAATATAACATTTCTATTTATTAGTCTACGCAACAAATATCCAAATGATCTATTGCAGAAGTGCATAGCTAATCCCATTCATACATATTTTTTGTCTGCTAGCTACATGTTGTCTGCTTAGTAGGGGAGTGCGCGGGTAGGATCGGGGCAGTTTTTGAATAAAACCGAAACCGAAATCGCATATACTAGGTTTTTAAAAATTAAAACCGAAACCGCAACCGAATCATCAGTTCGGTTTCGGTTTAAAAAAACCACGGTTCGGTTTCGGATTTAAAACCGCATCACCCAAAATAATAAAAATAAATATGAATTATTGACTTTCAAAAAAATTATGTAGATAAATTTATATTACATCATGAAAAGACTATCCTTGTGAAACGAGCACACGAATTGTTATTAATAGATTATTGTTAATAACACCTTGTATAAACAAACTTGCAGCAATACTGATCAAGACAGAAGTTGCAAACAAACTCCGAACAAAGCAGCCAAGCCTCTTCTGAACCGTTACCATATAAACAGACTGTTAACGCAATACGTATTCAATTACTCAAGGCATTACATCTGTGTACAGAGCAGGATGACCTATAGCAAAAAAAAAGGACTAGCTGAATCTAATTACTAATTTTAGGCTTGAATCTAGACACAGACTACTCAATTTTGCTAATATGATTTCAAACAGGTCCAAACTTATAATTTTTAATTAAAATGTATAAATATATATATATATATATATATATATATATATATATATATATTTACTAATTTTAAAAGTGTATATAATACATATAATATAATATATATTAATTTATTTTAATAAGCAGATCGGATCGGTTTTTTAGGTTCTGATCCGACTAATAACCGAAACCGCATAATCGGTTGCGGTTTTGGTTTTCAATTTTTCGGTTTCGGTTCGGCTCGGTTATTTAGTAATCGGTTTTTAGCAGTTTTTAACGAATTTGGATTCAAATTCGGTTTCAAATTTATTCGGTTTCTTGCTCATCCCTACTGCTTAGGATACAACGTATATAAAGACTTCATATATATAAATACAATCTCCGTCCTACTCATTTCTTTACAGTTTTTTTCTCAACATTTTAAGGCCATTATAAAGGTTCCATAATTTATTTTTAAAATTTATTTTTCTGAATAAAAATTCAAAAATTTTATTTTTATTTAAAAAGGAAAAATATTTAAAATAATAATTTAACAATCTTATTAAAAAAATAATTAAAATAATAAAAAATTAAAATTGTAATACGATTTTAACAATCTTATTAATTTCATTAAAATAAAATATAGAATTTTATCCGAAATTCAAATCTAGAGCTGAAATCAAATTTTGTACCCAATTACCATTAAAAAGGTATTTCGCTCAAAAGATTAGAGATTACTTTAGATTTGACTTTACAATAAGTTCTTATATATATAATATTTCCTTTACTTAAAAGAATTTAGATTGAACATAATTTTTTACCTAGTTCCTTATTAAAAGAAAAAAATGTTAATATTGAGTAATTGTATATTTTTTCAATTAAGTTTTTTAGTTTATATACATTTATATGGGCGGTCTATTAAAACCTTTTACGATTAGATTATAACAACTATCTCAATAGGGGTGCTCAATAGCGAATTATGTGTGGTATTTAGGATTAAGAATTATAATTAGAATTAATTACAAAATTGAGACACATTTCATTTCTCACCTTTTAATATATAAAATCATGATTAAAGGAATTAACCTTCTTCAAATCACTGATTTAATTATTTTTACTTAAGTAGCAATGATGTATTAATAGATGTGATTCGTCATTTACAATTTTACTTAGATATTAAAATTATTTCTAATGTAATAATAACACACATGGTCACACATAAAGATTTCTTGAAGGTGGAAAAATTTAGATTATAAATTTTAACTAAATAAGTAAATTATCTTATTGATAATATTAATCAAGCATGACTTAATTAATTAAAAAATAAGTATTAAATTATTTAAACTATTTGAATTAAATAAATAAATATCGGATAATTTAAACTAATTTAAATAAATAGCTAATTTTTTAGCTATTTTGAGTGCTAGTACACATCAATCTTTCAAGAAAAGAGTTCGTGGAGATAACGTAAAACGTAAATTGTGTGTTACTAGATACATGGTGATCGTGCAAGCTTCGACCTCCATTAATTTTTGTCTTCTCAATTGCTGAGGCGTCTTAGAGGTAGAACACTAACCTCCGACTTAAGTATATGTTTTCGCATGAATACTCAGAGGATTTTTGTTTTGATTTATATTTTTCGCTTTTTCTGATGCGTTTATGTGCTCGAAACCGTTCATATGTAATTATAACTTTTGGTATATGTTTAAAATAAAGTTGTGCGTATAGGTGTGTTTATACAGCCGAGCTGTGTGGGGAATAGTTGTAGGTATGTGATACTCGCTTATTGGATGAGGTACATGGGCGAAAGCGTGTTTTGATTTGAATAAGCTCCGTGTTAACCAAAAACTCGAGAACTAAAGACATTAATTTAAACTTTGAATTAAAAGGTTAATTAAATTGAGATATTTAATAGGTGACATGTGTCCTTCCTCATTTCATGACTTTTGAAATTCTGGTGATGTGTATGAGCTGTTCAGGCTAGTGATTTTCTACGAAACTAGGAAGCGGCGAGAGTGAGTCGTTTTAATGGCATCATTGGAGGAATTTCATAAATGTTCTTGGGTAAATTTTGCAGAATCATCGGAAGAGTTTAAAAAGATTGATAGCAATTGAAGAATGAAGAAATTTTGAAAGGGTGTTTGAGGGAGACATGTCATTTGAGAGTTCAACAAATTTTAGGAACTTAGTTTTGAATAATGGACCTCTGATTTGTATGCTATCAGGTTCCTTTCGCATTTTATGACCTTTCTTATTCTATGACTTTAATATTTTCAATTCAATTTCAATTCTAACCACATTAGCCGTACATAATTAGTTTAAGGATATTTTTTGGTTGACACATGAAAAGATGACACTATTTCAATGTCAGGTAATAGCCTCTAATTATATGTTAAATCAAGCCATATATCAATAATTTTACATTATAAATAAAATTCATCGATCCATATATTTAATATTAAGTAAAAATAGTATAATACATTAATTTGCGTAATAAAATGCTAAACAACATAATAATTACGCTATACAATTGATTTGGGTCAGAAATTAACCTTAGAAAGCTTTAATGCAGTATTAATTAGACCTAGCTTGGTCCAGGAGAGAGGCTCAATTGATAAAACCTCAAAACCTTAATTATGTAATGAGATAAGACAATTGGGCCTTGTAAGACAGGCCTAGCATTCCTGGTGGGCCTAAAAGCCCTATCTAAGGTGATAGACAGAAAGAAGGCCTATAAGGTTGATGCTGCTCACACTACTATCAGCAATGATCCAATGATCAACTGGATTTGTAACCTTGTTCACAGGCCCGATCAAGGTTTGCATGCCCAATGAGCTATATTATTAATTAAAATTAATAATACAGCCAAGTCGACAGCTCACCGAAGGTATCCTATTAAGGATATAATTCTAAAGAAGTAACCTTCAAAGTGTCTGGATTGATAAGGAATCTGTTCCCTATGTCTTAGGACTCGAACGTTCAATCAAACATAAAGACTTGCTCTCCAAGCCTCCCAACCCTAGTCCAATTCATGGACTCATCACCTATATAAAGGGTCATGCCCCTCTTTTCAGAACTATATTTTTTGACTTAATCCTTGGCAAACAGCAAGGTACGTAGGCATCTTGTGAAGGAAGCATTAAGTGAAGAAACACGAGACCAGTCATTAAGGCTTGAAGCTCTCTAACCCTAATTCTAGAAACATCAGTTTTAACCAATAACATTTGGCGCCGTCTGTGGGAAAACAACATCAAACATGGCGAGAACACAAAGTGGTGCTGAAACTGCAACTCAAGTTGGGACCTCCACCGTTAAGGTTCCTCAAATAACTCACACTGAAACTCCTATTACCACAGAGAACCCTATCACTCAAATCCAAAGGACGAATCCTCAAGCTCAAGATCCACAAGGGTCGAATTCCCAACTGCGAATGGTGGTTTCTCCCTTGAGCACCCAAGTTCTTGGGCTCGAGATTTCCAAAAAATGTCCATTCATCCTAGCCGAATGTTAACCCTACTTATGGGATGCCCTTGTACCCCGAAGTTGGAGATAACAGACTTGTGCAACAAAGCAGGGGGCATTCAGCTCCTTATTTCTGAGGTTTGGACCCCATCCCAATAGGACGTGAGTATTCTGGTCCGTACACTGAAGATGGGACTGATCCGTCATCTGAAGAGGACATGGCTCCTAGAAGAAGGCGTCCCATATCAGACATTCAGGGAAGGACTCACATTCAGTCTCAGGAACAACAAAGGACGATCTCTTAGAATATAGCGGAAAAAATTCATGCTCATGAAGCAGAGATTCAAAAGCTCAAATGGGATTTGAAGAAAGGAAAATCAAGGAGTGGAGGGAGAACTGGAGGGGCAGGCACTCCGAGGGACGAGTCCCCTATTATCGATCTAGATGATCCCAAGGATGGAAATCCCAAGGGCTGATCCCAATGTCCTTTTACCCTTAGGAGACCCTGATGATCCGACTCCACCATTCATAGAGGAGATTATGAACGCTCATATATCAAGGAAATTTAAAATGCCCACCATCAAGGCATATGATAGAACTGGTGATCCAGCGAATCATGTGATGACATTTTCTAAAGCCTTGTTGGTACAACTAGTCAATGATGCAATTAAGTGTAGGGCGTTTCCCCAAACCCCAGGGGCTATGTCAAAGATGGTATAGTCGTTTACCCCCTAATTCAATTGGGAACTTCAGGGACCTTAGTCAGGCATTCATAAAGCAATTCATTAGCAGGAGAGTTCAAGAAAAAAGTTCTGCCTCGCTGATGAGCCTTGAACAAAAGAATCCTTGAGGAACTATCTAAACACAAATGAAGTCTTGAGGGTTCTAGATCTTGATGATAAGGTGGCCATGATAGCCCTGCAGCAAGGAATGAGAAACGAGTACTTTAAGATGTCACTGACCAAACGAGCCCCAGAAAGTATGTTATAGTTTCAAGAAAGGGCTGGGAAGTATATAAAAGCTGAAGAAGCCATAAAGAAGCATCCTATCCAACCAGAGGGAGACATAAATAACGAAAGGATAAAGGGAATTCAGGAGTATGATGCGAAGGACAAGTACCGTCGAATCATAAATGACTCTGATTCTCCACCTAAGAAGAATAATCCAGGACAAAGGTTTGCAAAGATTGAATTCCCCAAGTGTTGGGTTTTGTGGCATCAAACACAGCGGAAAATGTAAATTAAAATCATAAAAACCAGAATTAACGAAAGTCAAACGCAGGATCCATGCGAAAAACAGATATTTAATTCGTAGATCAGATGTTTACCTTAAGAAGCTTTAACAATTCATTAATGGAAGAATAACGGAGATCCAAATCTTTCTCAATCACCACGCACTACGCCATAAGTGGCCTAATGTAACGCTTTTTGAAAAGCGTTACAAGCATTTCGTTGCATTAGCTA
>PHNY01033106.1:3229-18313 GCA_003724115.2 Anethum foeniculum | reverse complement strand
GTTGCTTTTTAAATTACAAAATTATATATATATATATATATATATATATATATATATATAATTAATAAATGTAAAGGTTCACTAAAATAATTGCATAAGCTTCATAAAAGAAATTACATATAAGCATCAAAATAAAAAAATAAAAAAAATACATAGGTATTCCTTATCATCCTATATTGAAAAGAATTCTCATATCCTTTGCCTAGCACACATACTCTCTTGTCTCTATATGCATACAGCTACCACTCCCCTAGCAGGGATCGCTGTGAGAAGAGTGGGTAAAAAGCACCAAACAGGTCCTCCTTTTCTTCAAGAGTGGCAGCATTCAGTATTTCACCATCTCAGCTTTGCAGGAAAATACTGCATTGAAGAAAAAAAAAAAAAAAACAGTAAGATAAGTAACATACTGCAAAAACAAACTTGCACTACCAAGTAATTAACGTGCTAACCTTCTCGATCAAAGACATATAATATGGCTTCACCTTCTCAACATCAACTCGAACTTTGCTCTTGCTATACAGGTCATATTTACTGCACATGTTAATTAAAAATTAGTTTGACACATTACTGGAATCTAACTATGTAATCAAGATGTACATATATTCCTTCTATAAATTTAATCATGAGAACTCCTGCCTGCACGACTATGCGGGTATTGAATTTTTTGCTATTGCCGGCTCTTATAAACAAAATTCTATGAAGATGCGGAACGTACTTAAATATTTGTAGCCATTTCAGATTCTCAGCATCCTCCTCATTCATTAGATGTTTATATGCTCCACATCTGTGCAGAGCTGAAAACAGAGAACCTTTAATACAAATACAGATTCTAAATGCAGACAAATAGAGTAATAGAAAGTAGTTTTCATCAGATTATATAATTCTTGAAATGCTTACGGTAGAATGAGTGAAAACGGATGACAAATAGTCCAGCCGCTGGCAGAGTAGTCCCGTTTTCTTTGGCCACCTACAGAAATGCAAAGAAAAATGTCCTGTATTGATTAGGAATTGGAAATAGAGAGAGTGTCTTGGTGGGCGATCGGTCGGATTAAAATAAATAAATAACTATTATATTTTGCTGAGTAAGATTATGCATACCATGTACATATAATCATCATGCCCCCATGAAATCATCACATTTTCTAGGCCACATCCTTCTGAGTAAACTCCATTCTTAGATTTGTAAAGAGGATTACTGTAATCCGGGTTTTCCTTCATATACTGCAATAAGAAAGTATATAGTTGAACCTTATATTTTGTTATATGGCTAATATAGTACATTGAATAAATTATTATGCTATAGAAACAATCTGTTTCAAGAAAGGAAATAGGGGATTAACCGACGATTCTGCATTCTGCGCATATAATGAATAATTTACCTTGTAGTGAACAATGGACTCATCAAAACGACAACCAAGAGGGAATGTGTCACCTGGAGTTAAAAATAACAATAAACAATGAATGGTTTTTCCATATATAGAAAAATTTTACATAGTCATACTTTATTTAGGCTATAGGCTTACCAACAACTGCCCACTGGGGAAGCGCTCCAAAGACAGGGAGAAGAAGAACTTTTCCAAGATCTGCAACAAATTAACATAACAAACTGTTGATTTTCACACTTTAACTGAAATATACAAGTGGCTTTATTTAATGGACAAATCTAGAGAGTAAAATGGATAACATATATAATTCTGTAACAATGTGATTAAAATTGACAAAGCCATTCCTTCCTCAAGGAAGACAAGATGTGTGCGTGAATGTATTTAATAATTAAAAAAAGAAACTGAAACATTACCATGAATAAGAGCAGTCAAATGCAACCAATCTTCATCAGGATAGTCCTTTCTAATAGCCTCAGCAGTTTGAAGCAAATGCTCAATCTGGGGTTCGTCTAGATCAGGATCACTATCATCAACTACATCATTCAGTAGCTCACAGCATTCCCATATGCTCATCTCCACCTTATCTAATTTCCCATACTCCTCTCTCATCCTCTTCACCTAAAATTATTACAAATTTTATAATCAGACATGCATTTATTAAATAAATGGAATAACTCAGTTTAGAACCTTATATCAAACAATTTACAAGTACAAGGCTGAACTCACAAACTCATATGATTGGTTGATGTGATTTAACCTATAAAATTCCTCCACTGACTTTTGCCTTTCATTCTCCACATTATAGTCCCTACACCAATAGGACCGTATATAAACAAATAATTTAAAGGTGCAACTACAATATTAGATGGACATAATAATTAATTTTCGAGATGTTACAAACCTGAATGAATTTCCAAAAGCATTGATCTCTGGAGCATCAAAGCCACCATCTGATTCTAGAATACATTCATCCAACGTCAAGTCATTTGTTTTACAAGTGATTCTCTTCTCCTCCCCTTCAAGTACAAGGAGAGATTCTCATTAGATAACACATCATGAAATTTAAACCATACTAAAAAATAACGTGCCTATAACCAAGATTGTAAATTATCCGACGTTAAACTAGTGACTAATAATTTATACACAAGACATGTATGAGTACGTCACGATGTACAAGAATACCTAGTGAAGGCTGGTCTATGATGATAGTCATCTTCAAATCGAGATCTAAAAGCAAGTAAAGAAATCAGAGAAACGAACGAAAGAAAGATAAAAAGATAGGATACGGTGCAAAAAATTGATGGAGAAAGTTTGATATTTATAGGTCCCTGCATGCAAATTTGGATGAGTTTAGTCTGAAATAAGGACCCTTAGATACACGCACGACAAAAACGGTGAATGTTTAATAATATTGCTGACTATATAATGATTCAGCTAACCGTGTATCCTCACCCCCATTCTATCCCCAACTGACGCGGAACCCAGTCATGGCCAGGCAAGTAGCGTCTGACTTTCCTTTTTTGATTTCATGAATTAATCAACGCTTCAATATTTGGTTTCACTTCAAGGTTCTAATATTTGGTGTTTCTTATTTTTGTTCAACTAACTTTAAATCAATTTCACTGGTAAAACTTCTTATCATCTCAACTTCTCGTGTTTTTACGCCTAAACTTTATATATCTACTTAGGAAACAAATCAATCAATCAATCAATATTTTCAATACATTTTTCTAACTTTCTCAAACTTTTAAATTATTATTAAAAAAAATATTAATTACCATCTTAACTCAATTTACTATCTTATTATTATCCTAAAGTTTTGTATGGATAAACTTTCTTCTTAACTCAAATTATCAAATTACCATCTTATTATTTTTCTCAAATTTCTCTACTATATTAAAAAAAAATTATTATCTTATTATTCTTCTAAAATTTATCTACTACATCAATAAACTTTCCTTTTAACTCAAATTATCATCTTATTATTCTTCTAAAATTTCTCTACCATATTATTTTTTTTTAAACTTTAATTTCAAGTAAAAAGTTATTTACCTCATTTGTTCTTAAACTTTCGCCTTACTCAAATTACCATCTTATAATTTTCCTAAAATTTCTCTACCATATTAATATTCACTAAAAAAATTCTTTATAAGCCAAAGTTACTATCTTAATATTCTCCTAAATTTCAAGTCCCAAAATATATTTTAAACTCATACGACTATTTTAATATTATCCTAACCGTTCTTTGCAAAGTCAAACTTACATCTTAATTTTTTACCCTAAACTTATGGGTCATTTGGCAAATGTGAAGTGAATGATTAAAATTTCTGAATAATTAGGATGAATAAGAAATCTGAATGACAATAAATAATATTGTTTTGGTAAACAAATAATAAAGATATCTAATGTTTATTTTTAGGTATGAATTATATTGTCCACAAAAACACTAATAATTCATTTTTAAAAACGATAATAGCTAAATGTATAATTAAATTCAAATTCATTATACTTGCATTAAAAACACTAAAATTTGTATTTTAGTATTAACAATGAAAATTTAAAATAGTATATTTCATATATTAAAATTAGCATACTTAATTATTTAAGAAATATAATTGTAAAGATAATTAAAAATATGTACCAGGTCTAAATAGCAATTGTAATGAATTAAATAAAGTATGGTATTACCGGCAATTGTACGTAAACCTAGATGAATTAAATAAAGCAGGATACTATCGCCCTAAACCTGGATGAATTAAATAAAGGAGGATACTACCCATAATTTTTTTCTCAACGATTGAGATGTTTACGAATTGTCGGAGCATCTCTAATGTAACAAAACACTTAGCTAAAATTTCATGTGGCATGTTATAAATATAACTGTAGATATTATGTAAAAATATTTTGCATTTCAATAGTACAAAACCTTTAGCTAAAATTTTAGCCAATCCCGTGATGTTGGCCATATTTGTTGAACCTCTGCAAACCTGTAGCAATATGCCAAATTACTTGTTACCATGTCAAAATAAAACATTCTATTTATAACAACTAAAATAATAATAATAAAACTATTTTTAAAATATAGCCAATTATTATAGCCAACTCTGCTAAAGTATAATACTTCTAGATATCAATTTTATATTACTTTAGCAAATTATTTTAGCTAAAATATCTCTTAAGGAGGTATAAAATGAGCACCAAACAATCTCAACCATCTTAATAGACAAAAGACCCGTTAAGTTCAGTTAACAGAAAAACAAATGACCCCGCCTAAATTTTAAATTAAAAAAAAAATAAATTTCTTAATTTATAAAATAAATTATATTTATATAAAAGTTATATATTAGTTATAAATGTTTCTTATTATAAAATATAATAACAAGATGTCATAAATTAAATTATTAAATTATTTTTTTAAAATATTTAAATAAATTAATAATTAAATTAATAACTCATTTTAAATGAATATTCAAATTAATATTCATTTAATTTAAATAAATATTTAAATAGTAATTAAAAATATTATTTAAATTATTCACAATATACAATATTCAAATTATATTTGTTCGAATATTTATCAACCAATATTTAAAATAAATTGCCATCGGCGACCGCCGGGTTTTTATGACAGCTTATATCGTCAAAATAGCTCTGACTCTCAGTTTATACATCAATCATACAAATATGCTCTATCCTAGAGCCTTTATGTACATATTGGCTTATATCTCGAATATATAAACCAAACACTTAAAGAAATCGTTATAACAAACGATACTTTTAATCATTGTATACAAAACCGACAAATCATAGCATAACACGTAAATGCACAACACAACAATTTTAAAAACATTCTTGATACATAAAGTTCAAGTCTCGAAAACTTGCATAACATACTTAAATTTTATATGCAAAACAAAAATATAATATTTTCAAAATAGAGTGCAAGGTTGGAAAACTTGCCTGGGTCCAAAGTGCATTTCTCTGGTTTCACTCGTTTCAGATAGTTCTAGAAACATATTTCAATTCTTGATTAGGCTTCTCAATCGAATAGCTACCTATACTAGTAAGTATGCTCAACTTTGTTAACAAGTATAGATACATATACTTCTCGGGTCTATTCTAACCACTCGTAAAACTATTTTGTCAATGACTTTCTGATTAGTGCATAATTTTACATATTTTAATGCCTATTTTATTGCCGGCTTTCGTATTTTTATTAGTTAATTTATCGTATTTGTTTTTTTTTTTTTTGCAAATAAGTAAAAGAAATAATAAAAGGGGGAGAAAAGCAATGAAGGGCAAAGAGGGAAGCACCAAAAAGGAAAAAAGGAAAGAAAAAAAAAAGGCTTGGGATGCTTCTAGAATATGCTTGAAAAACTTAATGAAGAAGAAATGGATCAATGTCTAGGATATCAACAACACACAAACCAGATGTATGGCCATGATCAACATATCCTAACCTAAAACCCTAATTTTCATCTATAAATACCCCCTACTTGTAAATCACACTCTAGGTTGGATTAGATTAGTTTCATTTTCTAGTTCTTGTTTTAGCTCTCTTTTAAATTTTGTAAACAATTCTTTATGTTATGAAAGTTCAAGTTTTTTTTTCCCTTTATATCTTTCTCTCTTTACATTTATGCTTTAGATCTACTTTTCTTAAGTTGTTTATGAATTTTTTTAAACCCAAAGGTGTCAAATAGTCTCTGTACTACCACCTTTGGTTGAAAGATGCCTTAGATTATGTTCTCTAAATTCATTTTCTAGTTCTTGTTTTAGCTCTCTTTTAAATTTTGTAAACACTTTTCTTTATGTTATGAAAGTTCAAGTTTTTTTTTTCCTTTTACATCTTTGTCTTTTTACATTTATGTATTAGATCTACTTTTCTTAAGTTGGTTATGAATTTCTCTAAATTCAAAAGTGGATCAAATAGTCTTTGTACTACCATCTTTGGTTGAAAGATGCCATAGATTATGTTATTACTTTAGTTAAAGTTATTTTAATGTTTAGCCCCTTTAAATCTCCATTTTATTGTTGGGTTTGATGAGTTAGTATAATTGTTGTTTAGTTCTTGTTGATTTTTATGCTTAGTAGTTGAAGATTTGATTTTTATGCTTTGTTTATTGTTTATTTTGATGAAATTGATGTTTGGTAGTGTAGATCTAAGTTTTGTGTTTGTTTTGATATGTTAATGTAATGGGTGTGAGTTTTAATTATTTGCAAGATGGTAGTGGTAAGATGCTCTTTAAATTGTTGGATTTAATTATTTATGTGTTCTTGATTGTTCTTGATTTTTCTTCGACAGGGGTTTGGTTGGATTGTTTAGAATAATTTTTTAAAAATATATCGTGCATAAATTTCCGGCATATTTTGCTTTCTTTTAATTTCTGCAGTTATAAAGAAATTTATTTAGAATAATCTTTATTTTAGAAATCCTGTTTGTTGTTTGTCTCTTTAGTTTATATATATTATTATTGTCTCCCATGTTGTTCTTCACCGACCTACAATCTTAATTTCTGTAAACTGCTTTCACTCTCCATTAAACCAACACACCTGACCACTTCCTACTCCCCAACTCCGTTATCTACCACAACCGCATCGACACCCCATCTCCTTTAACTGCAATCGCCTGCCTTGTTCAATCTCCCCTTGGTTTTTCTTCACAGCTGCAGTTGACACCACCCCATGGAATCCCTACTGCCATCGAACCATACCCACAACCAGTTGCAAAACCCAACTCTGGCCTGCACTTGACAAACCCAATTCACATCTCTTCCTTCTTCCGTTCGCCACCAATAGCCACTCCTCCCTTCACTGCTTTCGCTGCCCAGCACAACTCCAATTACGTCCGCCCTTGTCTCTCCCTCCCTTCTCACTTTCTTCAGAACCCAGTTGCAATTCTGCCATCGCCGACCGCTGCTACCCACTGCTCTGTTTCATCGCAAAACCCAACAGCCGAGTTGACCCTGTTTGTAAACCGAGTCGCAGCAAATTGCCAGTCCCAACCGAGTCAGACGCGAGTTGTTGCAGCTGAGTCGCGGGGCAATTTCACCGAGTAGACGAGTACACCTGTTTAGCAGCCGAGTTGTGCCGTTTCTAATGAGTCAACTCAGCCGGATTCTGCAGCCTGGGTCTTGCTTTTGTAATAGTTTCAATCCACCAAGTCGGAGTGCCAATTTGTTTCTGCTAATTTTGGTTTGACTTGATTTTTATTTTATATTGGGAATCACATTTGAATTGTTATTGGTAAAAAAGTAAGATATATATGATCGTAGGTTTGGTTGTGATTATGGCAAGTTTAAAATACGAATACCTCATATCCGATTTTTGTGAATTTGTTTTTTAAATAAATAAATTATTTTTTATAGTGTCTTTTTATTCTTAGTTTAATTAATTTGAATATTATTTAGTTCGATTAATTTAAAAGTTAATGATTATTGCGAAAAATAATTAGTCTCTGCGAAACGAACTTTAAAAATATTAAAACGACGATCGTGCACTTACGATATTTAATGCTTATTTTCGGTACATCATTTTCGATCCAATTCTTTACTCCAATATGTAGTCATGATGATCCTCAAGAACTTTCGTGTTTTGATCGACTTCAAATTATTATCTTAAATTAGCCAAAACGGACGGTCAAAGTAGTACCTCTAGAGTTGACTTTTCATAGAATCACTATTACGCGACTCACGCTTCACCATTTTTAGTAAATCAGAAAATTCGTAATTAAATACGAAATCACCTCAGGGAGCTTCTTGAGTATTTTTAATATTTATTAAAAATATGTCGCTTTGGAAATCCCAAGTTTAAATTGGTGAAACGAATTTTAGAATCTAAGTCAACTACGAAGTTGTAATATTTGCGCTAGTTTCACTAAAACGCCTCTATCTCCTTAACCATTAACTCAAATGATGCACTGTTTTCGCGCACACGATCTAGAGAACTTCTACTTTGTAATTAAGCAAGAAATTAGTTCTGGTTAGAAGACTCATTTTCCCGTATTAACATAACAGTTCAGTAGCTATGCAGGGCATAGCGCCATCCCGCAACTTCAGTTCCAACATTTATATAAAATCGAAAATTAACATTTTTGCATGAAATCTTTTCAACTGTGTTCCTTCCTGTCCATTTTACATTCCAGAAAAATATCATAATCTATAACCTCTTTTAAGGGGTTCTAACATAGTCCACAATCATGATCATTTATGCAGTTTAACTTCTCAAATCGCTTTTACGAAAACTCGCATTTCTCCTAAATCGTAAATCGAAACGACAAGATTCTTGCACCAAAACAAACTAGAATCCGAGATCTACATGTACATATGCAGTGGTGTTCAATTGTCATAGTTTAACAGTTCGAAGTACTTGTTTTAATTTGGTCTAAATGCAAATAGGCATTACGACGACTATAATCGTAACGATTCCCGAATTTAACTTCGTTAAATCCATTTAACAACAACCCAGCCATCAAATCCACCATATTTCTTGCAATTTCAGTTTATAAACTTTATGTAAACATCACCAACATCAGCCCATAACAATTAACCATCAAGATCTAACCATTTACAACCCAAACTCCATGAACCATCATATACTTAAACATAACTTACACTCAAGCTTATATCTCAAGTAAATCAAACGGTGGATGGAGTTTATACCTTCCTTAAATTCTTAAACATACTAAAAACAAGCTTGGGTTTCTTAGAGAAGCTTGGATCTAGCCTTATATGCCTCAAACTTGCAAAAAAAATCAAAAAAACAAGTTAGTAATTTTCGGAGTTACTTTTTACCCTCATCTTTAAGCAAGGATTTGGATATGCTATACTAATTGGATGGCCATGAAATTTTGAACGTACATTATACATGTAATGAAGGAGCTATGGTCCAAATTTGGTGATTTATAGATCAGTAAATAGTGAGTAATGAATTTTTCTTTCATGGCTGTTCTTGATGGGCAGTTTTCAAAAAATGAGGTGGGAGAGCTTCTCTTGCTTTTTGCTCTTGTAAACTGGTATATACAATTGATTTGTATGTATATAAGGTTGTACAATGCAGCTCTTTTCCTTGTCAAAGTTCCCACAAGTACTTCATAAAGCAAGATTTCATGGAAATCATGTACTACTTCCCTCATTTTAGGGAACCATGTTTCTAACTTGTTTCCTTTGATCCTAACTAGCTGTAATATCCTGTAATTTTTAGAATTATAATAATAAAAGAATAATAGAATAAAAAGGATTAAAATTAGATAAAGATTAGGAATTAAAATTAAATTAGACTAATGGGCCTAAAATTTGGATCGGATTTTAATGTAGATGACTGGTAGCTCTGGAGTTAGGGTTTTGTATCGCTATATATATGTCATATTCTCCTTGCCCATCTTTTATTAAAAAATTCATACGCCTTTTTCAAATACAAATCAGCTATCTTGTAAAATTCGTAGAAAATTCATCGTATAAGTCAGAATTCGTTGATTCTGGACTTTTTGGAATGGTCTTTTCGTTCTCTACAACTTTCATGTTTTGTGTTTTTCAAGAAAACATCATTTAGAGGGTCAAAAAGGTTAAAACAGATCTGGGCAGAATAATAATCGTGAAGAAGATCGAGATTTGAGATATGTCATTTTTGATGGGTTGCCAAGCATTGAATATGTGTTCTAATGTGATTTATCTGTTTGCGTAATTGAAGTAAGTAACTATTCGTTGCTCCGTATTATTTGTTTGCTTACATATTCTTAATTGTTTAGTAAGTAACTTTTTCGTTGCTCCGTATTATTGTGTAACGTAACTTATATTATTTGATTCATGTGCTCGAATATTTTTTTTGATTATCATGAGTATGGAATCGAATCGATATGTGATTAATAAGATAAAATTTATTTTCAGAATCCCTCAGTTCTAGTTGCGTATCCAATCATAGAATCCTATCATTGGATATTTGTAACACCCCAGTCCCACATCGAGTAGATTTGGGACTTCTGTTCAGTTTATAAGGTAAAGTACTACTACTACTATGTGCACCAACAAATCATGATCTTTTGGGGGCATGTGGTGGGCTTGTTGTTTACCCAAGTTAGCTGCATTTGGGCCAGTAGGTTTTGACTTATTTCGGACTCGGAATTGGGACTTGACCCGGTTTTCGAAAATGGTTAAATATCAAAGTTGTCACTGAAGTGAAGGCCATATATCACTTTATTCGCTAATCTTAACGGGGTATCATTTGAACCACTAAAGTTATAATAAATATCAAATAGATACCTCAAAATATGTACTCGAAAATTAAAAATTATTTTGATAGATTTGCACACCTTTTTCTTGTATGCTACCTATACAAATGAAAAGTTATGAATTCTAGTATTTACGATAATATATCTAAATTTTATAAAATTTATGTACTAATTATTTTTATTTAAATAAAAAAATAACTACAAAATTAAAAAGAAATAGTAGATAATTTTTGAAAAAATCTAACTACATTATCTAAAATATTAGAATTCATAACTTTTCATTTGGTTGCAGTAGCATTCAAGAAAAATGTATAGAACTCCATACAAATAATTTTTTGTTCTCAAGCATGTATCTGTTTGATATTTAGTTTGACTTTAGTGATTCAAATGATACCCCCTTAAGTTTGATCACAAAATTGATATATGGCCTTCAGTTAAGTGACCGCTTTGATATTTAACCCTTTTCGAAAAAGACTCGGGATTTGAACCGGGTTGTCACAATAGTGTGACATATACAACTAGTTTACGCACGTTCTGGAACACATGGATACCTTGTTGACTTTTTGTTAACGAGGGGCATAAACTAGCCCCAATTGAATCATCGAATTATCGAATTATAGAGCCGTGTCGCAGGCATAGTGCGACAATAATTTAGAACCGTGGGATTTTGAAATAAGAATATGATTTTAAGATTTATTTATTGAATAAAAATAAGAATTTTGATTAAGTGAATTATAGAATATGTCGTGTGCATCTCATTGATAATCGTTATAGAGTGTGTCATGTACATCTTTGTCCTATAATGTGAATATATGTGTGATTTGTGTTATGTGTTACATGTTTAGGCTGTGTTTTTGAAAAAGACAAAATATTATTTTGAGCCGTTGGACGGTAGTTGCTTGTTGGGCTTCATCGCTCATTCTTTTAATATTCCAGGTTCGATTTAAGATCAAGTTGGTTAGCATTGGAGTTCGAGGACCTTAGGTTTGGCGTAGATTGCCTTTTGGACTTCTGTTAGCTGCGCTTTGTAATAGTCACATTTGTAATAGCATTTTGGATTAATAAATTGTATTTTTTTAGAATTGTGTTTAGAATTAATAGTTCGAAAAGTCGAGCTGTTTCAGTTGGTATCTAGAGCAGGCTGTCCTTCGGAGTGTGTTAGGTATGGCCATATGGGACTAGTACATTCTCTGGGATGTGTTCCTGTGGATCATAGTTTAAATTTGACCTTTGGTAGATTAGTGGGTAGACCGTAAATGTGTTACGAATTGTTGGAGTATAGGATTGTTGAGAATTTGGGGACTAAATTCTTTTTAAGGAGGGTAGTATGTAATATCCCGTAATTTTTTAGAATCATAATAATAAAATAATAATAGAATAAAAGGATTAAAATTAGATAAAGATTATGAATTAAAATTGAATTAGACTAATGGGCCTAAAATTTGGATAGGATTTTAATGTGGATAACTGGTAAGGTTGGAGTTAGGGTTTTGTATTACTATATATACGTCACATTCTCCTTGCTCATCTTTTATTAAAAAATTCGTAGGCCTTTTTCAAACACAAATCAGCTATCTTGTAAAATTCGTAAAAAATTCATCGTAAATCGGAACTCGTTGATTCTGGACTTTTCGGAAAGGTCTTTTCGTTCTCTACAATTTTCGTGTTTTGTGTTTTTCGAGGAAACGTCGTTTAGAGGGTCAAAATGGTTAAAAATAGATCTGGGCAGAATTCGAATCGCGAAGAAGTTCGAGATTTGATATGTGTCGTTTTTGATGAGTTACTAAGCATTGAATATGTGTTCTAATGTGATTTATCTGTTTGCATAATTGAGGTAAATAACTATTCGTTGCTTCGTATTATTTGTTTGCTTACATGTTCTTAATTGTTTAGTAAGTAACTTTTCCGTTGCTTCGTATTATTGTGTAACGTATCTTATATTGTTTGATTCTTGTGCTCGAATATTTGTTTTGATTATCGTGAGTATGGAATCAAATCAATATGTGATTAATTAGATAAAAATTATATTTCAGAATCCCTTAGTTCTAGTTGCTTATCGAATCATAGAATCCGGTCAGTGGATAGTGTGACATATAGAACTAGTTTACGCACGTTCCGAAACACATGGATACCTTGTTGACTTTGTGTTAACGAGGGATGTAAACTGGCCCCCATCGAATTATCAAATTATCGAATTATAAAGCCGTGTCGCTGGCATAGTGCGACCGTAATTTAGAACCGTGAGATTTTGAAATAAAAATATGATGTTAAGATTTATTTATTGAATAAGAATAAGAATTTTGATTATGTGAATTATAGAATATGTCGTGTGCATCTCATTAATAATCGTTATAGAGTGTGTTGTGTACATCTTTGTCATATAGTGTGAATATATGTGTGATTTGTGTTATGTGTTACATGTTTAGGCTGTCTTTTTGAAAAAGGTAAAATATTATTTTGAGCCGTTGGATGGTAGTTGCTTGCTGGGCTTCGCCGCTCATTCTTTTAATATTTCAGGTTTGATTTAAAATCAAGTTGGTTAGGATTGGAGTTCGAGGACCTTAGGTTTGGCGTAGATTGGCTTTTGGACTTCCGTCAGCTGCACTTTGTAATAGAATTTCGGATTAATAAATTGTATTTTTTTTAAGATTTGTGTTTAGAATTAATAGTCTTAAAAGTCGGGCTGTTTCAGTTGGTATATAGAGCAGGTTGTCCTTCAGAGTGTGTTAGGTATGGGACTAGTACATTCTCTAGGATGCATTCCTGTGGATCATACTTTAAGTTTGATCGTTGGTAGATTAGTGGGTAGACCGTAAATGTATTACGAATTGCTTAAGTATAGGATCTGTAGCAGTAAGGAAATATCTGAAGCTTGCTCACAAATACTTTGCTCCGTATCTGCTTCTTGAGAGAAATATTATATGGAAGAGAGACATTATAGCGAAAGAGTAGAATCCAGTTGTATATTTTCATTCTTATCTTTCAAGTTAGTGGAGTTTTATTTTTTTTCTTCCTTCCTGAGTTATCACTGTTTTTAATTATTTTTTCGTGAAATAATGTTCGAGGAGGTTCCACGCAAACTAGCTGGTATTATCGTACAAACGTGTATTTAACTAAATAGAGTAGAAATTGTTATAAAAAAAAAACTAAATTGAGTAGAATTGAGTTTGAGATAATAGTTGCAAAGTTTACCTCCCAGCAACCAGCATATATACATAAAACATGATACTACTCCTGAAGTCCTTTTTAATTATGCCAGTGTACATCGGGTTCTTCCCGTTACCTCCGGAAAAAAATGTATGAATAAAGTGATAACGATTTTGACAATTTTACAATCAATTGTCGTAATAATCCCATGGGACCGGTAAAATTTTTTGAATACCAAAATGGGGAAACTTTAGTTATCTAATTTAAGAAAAATCATGATACATGGCTCTTACTCTAGCACCTGATACCTTATACATTAGCCCGAGTTACTGCACATACAACCATTGGTGATCATGAATGAGATCATGGCTACGGATCTGCCTCAAAGCGATATTTGGATTATAATGTTGATTGACTTATTAAAAGTAGGATTAGTGAATTCAAAGAACTTTAAGGAACTGAGGAAATCTGTGATGTTAATTTCCAGCTTTAGTCAGTCAGTGACACTAATTCCTAAGAGCAACTCCAAAGGAGCATCTCCCTTACCTATAATGTGCCCATCTAGACAATTTTAGGGGTTTTACTTCAAAAACTCATCCCCAACCATTCTTCCCCTTACCTTAAATTTTTAGGTGGGAGAAAATGAGCCCCTTTATATAAGGAACCAAAAATACTCCTCTGTATTTGCCATGTCATGTCCCATTTGCCTGGAGTTTTCCTTCTCTTCCCGCCTATTTTTCCCCAATATTTAGGGCTGAGCAAAAAATCAAAACCCGTAATCGAAACCAGTAAAAATCGAAGAAAACGGAACCGATCCAAAACTGAAAAATTGAAAACCAAAACCTATTATTCGGTTTACGTTATATGTAGAAACCGAACCGATCCGATTATTGTAATAAATAATATATTTTTTATATAAATAAAGATTAATATATATAATATAAGTAGTGAAAATATTAAGTTTGGCATGGGCAATTGGCTATTAAACAGTTGAGTTTAACTCTAAGTCTTTAACCATTAATCTTAGCAAAAAAAAAAAAATCTTCAATCATTCCAACAAGCTGAATAAAAGAATTACGACCTAATTTATATGTTAGTGTTTGTGCCGTAGAAACAACACTATTATGTTCTTTAGTATAAGACATTTGGATTATTAATGTTAATGTTTAATCGATTATTCCCTTCTTAATTTATTTCATCTTAATTTACTGCGATATAAATTTCAAATTAATAAATGTCCTTGGGATATGATATGCATTCTATATCTCTAAGTACGTGACTTAGAAATGAGATTATGAGAATAATATCAATATTCCTAAAGATCCT
>PHNY01033057.1:0-13030 GCA_003724115.2 Anethum foeniculum | reverse complement strand
AATTGAAAATCAAATCTTATTTTACTTATAAAAATTAAGTTACTTATTTTCAGAAAAAGTACATATACACGTACTTTTTCTACTTATAAGTTACTTATAAGATTTGCCAAACGGGCCCAAAGACAGGGTCAAAATCAACTCTTTTGATTTGAGAAGCAACCACAATTTTCTTTTTTAACTTTAGGAAAATTTAAAGAGTTGTTTTTCCGGTAGAACCTCTTTAAATGTGGGGCTATTCTTATCCTGCACCAAACTTGATTGTTTAGGTCTATATTCTGCAGAGGTTTCTTTTCCTTAACTCTTGGAATGAATTTGAAATAATGCGCGCTTGACAAAAATCCTCCCCTTCAATCGCTTCTTTTAAAATGCAATCATCCACCAAGTACGCATGCTTTCTTATAAAATCTTTCTCCAACAATCGTAATTTTTGTTTACTCGTGAGCATTTTTGACTTTTTTTACTTCTTTGTTAATATACCTTATATCCTTTGTCAATGATTTGAGTTTTTTTTTTTCTTTTATTTATCGGCTGTTTTGAGAGTACCATAATGAATATGATTAAGCGCCATCCTAATACCCTCATTGTCATTATCTGTAACCATCGTAAGAACATTTGGATGAACCAGTTCTTTGTTTATCCAGATAAACTCTTTTAAAATCTCTTCATTCTCTCTTTCCTTCTGTCCTGCAACATTCTCATTGCCATTGCCTCCCGAATTAATTCTTATCTTGTTTGCCTTCTCCCACCAACCATTATTCATAAGAAAATACCTTGTAATAAAAGTTCCTCTTCATCTCCTTCTAAGCATTTTTGTAGTTACCTTTTATCAATTATTGCCTTGAGAAACTTGATTCTTGTAGAAGCTAGATCAATTAACTTGAAATTCCCTTTTGCAAGTGCCGTAACAAATTCTTTTTCCCGTAAGAACCAGTAACTCATGATTTCATCCCTTTGCTGTTCTTGATCGTCTTTACTATTGTGTTGAAATTGATTATCTGAAGACCACTCATTATTTGTATAACGAGGCCGATAAAATTTGAATTTGAATTTCTTCCCTTCTTTTGCTCTATAACTACTCTTTTTCTCTTATCTCTCTTTGGTATGCAAGGTGTATGGTCTACTATCTAAGAAGTTATTTTTGGTTACATAAGAGATATTTTTAGAAACACTTTCACAAAAAAGTAAAATTGCAAAAAAAAAAAAAAAACTTACAAAAATGATTTAGTTTTCCATTTTTTTAAAAATATTTCTCAAAAGAAAGTTTTCATACACTAAAATCAAAAACGCATATCTATGATGGAAACTCAAAAAATTGAGATTCTCATTATTTTTTTGAGAACTTAACTCATTTGACCGGATTATGGCCTAATTTGTAATCTAGAGTAAACTGTTACTCCCTCTATCCTCTGATTTTTATACATTATTTTTTGGCACGTATTTTAAGACGCTGTTTAAGTATAATTTCATAATTTTTTTTTATTTTTTTTTTCTGAATAAAAATTTAATGTTTAAACTTTTATTCAGAAAAAAAATTTAAAAAAAAATTATATAACTACATTTTATAATAATCTCGAAATGCGTGTAAATAGTAAACGTATATAACTCATGGGACCCCCAAAACCTTTGTTCATTGTAGTGTCCGAATGAGAAACAAATTACACACACGAAACGAATAAAACCAAAAAAAAAGATCTGAAAACACAAATAAAAGCGAGTCATCAAGTCAAGCTTTGTTCTCCTCCTAATTCGAAGTGCTTAGGGTTTGTTTTTCAATGGCGAAATCTTCGGTGACTTCGATTCTAAAAGCTTACTCAATACCTATACTTCTCTTCACACTCTCTCTTTACTGTCAACTTATTATCATTCCTCGCTCTTTTCCTACCTCTCACTACGACGGTAATTTCACACATTTTCACACACTATTTACTCTTGTCTGTGTTTTTATTATTTGTTTTTTTACAGTGCTTGGGATTAAGTTGGATAGCTCTGTCCAACAAGTTACTGATGCTTATCGCGATCTTACTGCTCACTGGTAATTGTTACTTCCATTGCTTGTGTGTCTCTGTGTGTGATTATTCGGAGTACGGAAAGTAGTATTAGTTTTTAGTTGCGGTTGTTTTCGTAGTTATAATTGTAGTTGCGGTTGTTAAGTAAACAGAATTGACAAGTAAGCTCGACATTTTACTAATTAAACTCCAATTTACGGAAAACTACTGGTTTTAGTTGCGGTTGTTGTTATAGTTACGGACGCTGTTGTAATTGTATTTACGGTTGTTAAGTAAGGGGGATTGGTAAATAAGCACGGCATTTTGCTAATTATATTCTGATGTACGATATTGTAATATTGAAATTACTTTGTAAGACATAAATGTGTATGTAGAGAAGAAAAATAACTTACCACCCAGGAATTTTCTGAATGCGTATTCGGTCAGTATAAAGGGACAGTCTTCTGAAAAGCGATGCCTAAGTCGGTGCTGAAAAAAGGCTAATTTAGGGCCATCACCAAACCACATGAGGAAAAACTGCAAAATTTGATTCATTTTTTTTTTCCAGTTGTACAAGTGTAGAACACAAATACAATTATATATATAATTTTATTAATATAAACTCCCTTTATATAATTATATTAAATTATAGATAAAAATATAAACATATTCTGTTAAAGTAGGATTTGTGCAAGTTATTATATATGGGACACAAACATTTCCATATGTAATGAAAAGCTGAATTGTATAGAGTTGTCTAAATTCTCTGTCCACTTCAGTTGTAATACATGTGTGTATGTATAGTTGGTTATTTAAAAATCTTGCAATTCAAAAATTGTCAGGCAACATAGAGGCCCTAAATACAACTCTGAAAGAACATGGTTATGGATGTTGATAAATATAAACATGATTTTTTTTATTGTGTTGTCAGTTTGACCAATATTATATATTTTGATCTATAATCAGGAATTCAAGCGTTGAACCACTTGACACTGCGGAATTTATCAAGGTCTGTTATTTTTTTTCTGATGCTAAAGGCAGACAGTCGTAAGTGTATGTGCATGTTAATGCACGTGCTTATATTATATCAATCATTAATTTTCTGATCACTTGGAAGAGGATGGGATAGACTATAGAGTAGGGAGTTTGGTGTATAACAATAGGAAGGTGTCGCCATAAATGTATGTGGTACGCCATTATCTTTGTTCTCCCACAGTAATCAGTGAATTGGAAGGGGGGAAATTGTTATATTGCTTTAATAATTAGTAATATCTGTAGTATGTTTTCAAATTTAATTTGCTAATATTTTACTCGACTTCTTTGCAGATTCGATATGCATTTGAGCTACTTACAGATGATTTGTGGAAGAGGGATTATGACATATATGGTATTGATGAGCAGTATGTGAGTAACTAACTTCTGTGACTTTGTTAATATTTGTGCTTTAAATGTTCATCTGCATTTACTCTAAAATTTTTTATGTTATGTTTCATTCAATAATTGTAATACTTGTACATTTTTTTTCTAGCATGTAACTGAAAAGATGAAGGAGCAGTATGCCGGGGCAAAAATCTCTGATGTTTCCCTTCCATTGCTGGAGGCGAACTCTTATAGTTAAGTCATTTGATAATATACACTTATCTCTACTAGTAAAATTGCTCATTGTTCCAAATATGCAAAGTGAATATGAAATATTGTTATGTCATATTATTGATCTGATTTGATTTGCAAGTCCAGATCCCTTGGATCATAATACCGATGTCATAAAATCAGAGGATTTTTCATCTAAAGTTGGCACTGGCAACCAAATACTAATTCAGGTACAATAACTTGTAACTTAGATAATCACCATATTGCTAGTCTTTTTCTTTTTAATGGTCATACTTCTCATAATGGTCACTGACATTCAGGTTTTTTCGCTTGGGAGCAATCGCTGTGCAAAATTTGCCTACAGTTGGAAGAGAATCAGTCAGTTATTAATATTCTTAAACAAATTCAAAGTTTTTGTTTTACAATTGTACTTCTTGATAATGATAGAACTTCTAAGTTATTTCGGCTTGAACAATAATGCAATCTATGGTTAGAACTTACAGTTGAGATGAGAAAGCGCAATGTAAAAATTTTCATGATTATAAATCAAAGAAGATACGAACTATATAGAGTCTTGTACGTGTAAGTTCAATGCATAGTATAGAAGATATCATGCATAAAAGCAACAATTTCACAGAGTTACGGTAACTATATGATTCTTGCAGACATATTAATTGTTTGCATACTATGGTGGACTTTGTACGTGATAGGATTGCACTGAGGCAACGGGTTTTAGACCATATGCAACCTGATTGGTCTATATATTTATTTTGATGACTTATCATTGTATTTAATTTTCAAACTAAACCTTAATTTCTATGGAAAGTTCTGATATGTACAGATTCAAAGTATAATATTTGATAAAATTATCTTCATTAATTTTTGAAGTAAACCTACTGGAAGGGATTGCAAAGACTGGTGTGGTTGAACTTGGTGATGTTAAGCTTGCTGCATACCTATCGGAGAAGAGATCTACTGGACAACCTTTCTTTTGGAATGGTATGTAGTAGTGCAATGCATCTGCATATGTTATTTCATTTCTGCTCACTGGTTTTCTCCCAGTGACGACCATGTATATGTGGATTCTAGGACAGAGCTATGAAATGTCAACTTGTCCACAAGTCAATGGTTGTTTCCTACTAACAGCCATGTATGCTGACGTGTAACTCATGTTTTAAACCAATGCATACATTAGCAAGGTATTCTGAGGTGAACTCAATCGTTTAATATGAGATCTCTTCACACCTCACGGTGCTTACACCTTTAGTCTATCGAAGTTCTGCCCAAAACCTCGTCCGAGAACTTGTATAAAGAGGGATTTCCTGTGGCGCTCATTTTTTTGATTTGTTAACTGTGAAAAGGTGACGGGGCCTAAAATGCGAACAAAGTTACGTGGAATTCATGTTTAGGCATTTAAAAACCATTGTCTCCTTGACTGGAAATATAGGCAGGACTGCAGGAGTAATCAGCATGGTGATCCATTTTATGCGCCGAAGTTTCTAATGATTAAAATGACTATTTCTGGCTTGTGTTGTTTCTCCATTAGTATCTCATGTCCACTATAAACATGTTATATGAATATCTAGTCCAAACAGTTAAGTGCTATCTAAAAACACGTATTTACTGCCTAGCATATTGCCTAAGTGAGCTAGGAGTTTGGCCTGGTTATTTCTTTCAGAGTTATGAGAGTATGCACGAAAAACGTAGATAAGCAAATTATTCTAACAGTAGCTCTCATATTTGTTTATATTTTAATTGCCAGAGGCTATATTTTTAGTTTGAAGCTCACCTAGTTAACTATCCTTCATAATGAGAAACTTCAAAGTAAACTAGTACAATAAAGTTGGAACACATAGAAAAACATGTTCCTGATATGCTAAAGTAAAATATGCTATCTACTACCAGTAATCTTTATTCTTCATCATCCAAATTGGAGGAGACAGCTCACTTTCCAACCTTCTGAATGTATTATAGTCATACTCCTTTCATGTTATAACTCATTTCATATGTACACAGGCCTTCCCAGTCTTTTGGCATTCCCCCCTGGTTGTAAAACTTCAGAGTGCCTTGTTCGGTAAGTGTATACATTGGGGAAATTATAGCACTTCATAATCTAATAAAATAAAATAATGATCTTTGCTTTGTAGTTCGATTCTACACCCTGCCAATTACTAGAAATTTTGAACTTAACACACCTTATTTAACAGATGCCACAAAAGGCAGCTCCCTTTAATGACTATTTGAGCATGTTTTTTGGGCCATTTATCTTTGTTAGCTCAAGTATATTATTCACATTTGATTTGGAATTTGGGGTTGTGTGGACTATGAAGTAAATAGGAGTTAAATATCATTATCATAATTTCTAGAAGACCAGTTAAAGCTCTCAGTGCATTGATGTGATTTGTTACAATCGCCAGATTTGTCAATGTACCAAGTACATACCAATTGGAACTATGTTCGGACCTTGGGATTCTTTTGGTGCATATTTCTTCCTGTCAAATAGTGGCCTAGTAACATTTGTTCATTATTCTTTTTTATGTTCTTGAATGTTGTTAGGTATTCAGGGGAGCTCTCTGTCAATGCGGTTACTGATTGGTTTTCAACAACCATTCTTGGTTTACCTCGTATAATGTACTATACTAAGGAGTCCTTGGTAAATTTTTTCATCCATTTTGCATCATATATGGCAATGTTACCTATTTTAGTTTTCATTTATGATATTGTGGTATAATGCTGGTAGTAGATCATTATACTGTGAAATATTCGCATGCAGATATGTTCTTTACGAATAATGAGATGCCGTAGGTGGGTCTAGCTTCTTGACTGTGGAGTCTATCATCCATGTTAGTGGAAAGATCCTGGGCCCCTGGCCCGTCCATGTATCTGAATGTAATATATTCAATATGAGGATGAACTTGTCTAATTTGAGTAGAGGCCAGTCAGCAGTTTAAACTTTTAAAGCATTATACTTGACTTGATACATTATCATCTATACAAGTCAAACCCTAATAGTTTATATATCCTTGTTTTTGCATTATTATACCTAAGAACATTTATTTACTTTTAAATAATTTATATTTGCGTTTTCTTTTAAATTGTCTACTTTTGATATTTACCGACTTAGTAATCCTTTTATCAAGTATTTGTTTACATGAGGGTTCACCTAGTGTATTGGACTATTTTTGCTGCAAAGAGAGCTTTTTAGATGCTCTGGGTACTTAAAAAGAAAATGAAAGCCAAGAACCTGAGAGTAATTAATCGTGGTTCTGAATTGTAGTGCGTAAAAGGGATATCTAGTCCATCACTTTCACCTCCTGATTGTTACCAACAGTCCGATACTTATACTGTTTTCTTAAATTTTTCATAGCATCAAGTATTAAGTATAATTTGTGATATGTAAAAGCCCACCTCTCAGTCATGTTATCATTTGCTTTTACTTTTCGTTTTATTGTTCTTGTTGTTGATATAGTACTGGAAATCTTCATTTCCAGGTTCAAAATTTCCTACAGAAAAGTAGTAGCCACAAGGTACGAATTATTACTTTTACCACTTTCATGTCTACAGTTACAGTTATACATTATAATTTACGTACGTAATATCTTTCTTTCTCGTAATACCACTAGTACTTAATGAATAAAGTATCAAGCAATAATGTAGGTTATCTGTTGTTAGTAACTTAATGATGTAGGATATTGCAAAGATGTGAGACAATTGGTGTACAATATAGAAGACGCCAGGAGACAATTAATAGTAATCTGTTTGTTATCAATTTGGGATTGTATATCTGTTTATCTTTATCTTTTTTAGAATTTGATTCGGGTTGTAAAAGTTGTTTAGTTTTGTTATATTTAGGAACTTTAGCATGTAATTTAGTCGGAGTTTTACTTTCGAGATTAGTCATTAGTGCATTGTTGACTTCTTTTCTGTTGAAAGAGAATTCCCCTGAACCTTAATTCCATTCCCGATCCCCATCACTTAAAGCCCAATATTGCACCGCATGTGCTTGTTTTTAGTCATATAACTTTCCTTGATGTAAAGATATTCATCTTATGCGTTTAGGTGTCTTATCTAAAAGTATACTCTAGTAGCATGTGCTTGTTTTTAGTCATATAACTTTCCTTGATGTAAAGATATTCATCTTATGCGTTTAGGTGTCTTATCTAAAAGTATACTCTAGTATGTTAGTCGTATAAATGCGGTCTATGGTAAATGCTTGACTCACATCTCGCTCAAGGTTGTTTTGACCTTTGTCAGCATGTGCGCTGTTATTTTTTTGTGTTTATTACCTGGAGATTTTACTCACACTCGAACCTTGAGTTCTTGCCAAATTGGCAAAACAATCTATACTATATCTTAGCAATCACTATTGTTTCTGGTAGGTCAAAACTATTTTCATTTCGAAAACTGGAGAGCGTGCCACTCCTTTTGTACGGCAAGCTGCTAAAAATTATTGGGCTTATGTCTCTTTTGCCTTAGCACTGTGGAAAGAAGAGGAATCTTCCTTTTGGTGGAATACGTATGTAAATATGCTCGTTTATTCGTTTTATTGGAGAGAGTAATGTTTGCTTACTAGAAGTGCATAATTATAGAGTTGGTGTAAACAATTATTTCACTTAAACTTTCACTCCCACATGTATTCCTTTCTTATTTCTCAATACCTAAAGATTCATATGCTTAAATACTTGACACTCTCCTACAGTCTCTTCAAATCAGTAGAAAGTAAATTCCATCCACCACACCGCACCGCCTGCTTTTAATTTGTGTTGTGTATCGAAAGTTTTGAGCTCAACCTTCCAAGTACACTGTCTTCATCTAGGATTAAATACAGCTTTGGTTTTGCTTATGATTTTCTACAAGGTATAGTCTGCATGAATAGCCATCACTCGTTCCTTCCTCGAAAAAATGACAAAGGAATTAATGCTGAAATTTTTTTTCTTAGCTGTAGAGTGTCATTGCAGCCTACAAATCTGACACTTTTCATGTGAAAATAAATACTAAGTATTAGTTTGGAAATAAGTAACTTACAGTTGGATGATAGTTTCCAAAAAATTTATGAAAGAAATCATTCAGCTTCACCTGTCCGTCCTTCAGGCTTAATACCCCATTAGGAATTACATCCTTGCCCCTCAATTTTTGTACTTTATTAGTGAAATTAAACCAGCAGCTGACTTTTTGCATAAACAGAATCATAATTGATGAAGTTGAAATCATGTATATCATGCTAACATATCGTTTATGTAAAAACAATCGACAGGTTTGGTGTGGAATCTGCTCCAGCAATCATATTTTTAAAAGATCCCGGTCTTGACCCTGTTGTGTATCATGGCATGTTTCTCTTCCTCCTTGTTGAGGACCCTCTGTTAATGTGTTATATATGGATTATTTGTGTGTGTTTTTGTGTCTACAAATTGTAGTAATGATATATTAAATCATTTCTAATAAGCTGAAATGTTCTCTTTTGCAGGGTCAATCAACAACTCATACTTTATAGATATTATGGAACAGAATAAGTATCATGGTAATACTTTTGTCTTCTAGTGGTTAACTGTTGGTCTTCTCCCTGTTATAATTGGTCTTCTAAGAGCAAGTCCAATGCATAGCTATAGTTGGTTCTATAGCTATAATATAGAACTAAATTTGCAAAATCACCACTCTAATGTTAGCTATAGTTAGTCCTATAAATGCATAAATGATACTTGGTCCTATATTTAGGACTAAAGATAGCTACAGCTATCCTTGCCACATCATTAAATAACTCTAAATTAAATGAATGTTAGTTTGCTTTAAATGAAATTTAGGAGAAAGAGATATAATTTAGGTAAATGTGGAAATGTTTGGTTGCAAAATGGAACTAGCATTGAAGTTGAAGTTCTATTTTAGCTCCAAAATACACTTTTTGGTCTCAAATTATAGCAATGACTATAGTCATTTTAGCTTTAGCATTGGACTTACTCTTAAATAAACAAATGTGATTTATAATGAAACAGGAAAAATATTGTATGTTTATGTGGTTAGTTGAAATATATGACCTTATATACAGATGATTAATAATATTTTCAAGTTACTCTACTCTGCGGCTGTTCAAAAAATATTTCCTATACATTTTCCTTTTACACTATGTTCCAGTTATTTTCCACGAAGAAAAGAAAAGAAAAGAAAGAAAAATACTTTCTGCATGTTCTCGTTCTCAATGTTCCCGAGTTTTTGTAAGGGAAAAAAATGTGAGGATATGATGGAATGTATAATGATTATTTTATTTGTATTTGTCCCTCCCCCAATCTTTCCACCCAAAAGCAAGATTTTTGAGAGAATTAACTCATATTTTTCTAGTTTCCTTTTTCTTTCTCCACTTAAGAAAGCTTGGGAACAAGAGACATTTCCCTCGTTAACTTTTCCTTTCTCTCAAAAATAAAAAAGCCGGGAACACAATGTTGGGGGATCTTGATGCATATAGATACAAATGGACTTCCAGAGCAATTCCGTATCACCAAACTTCGGTTCTTGAAATTATATTGTCAAGTTTTATTTTTCATGCACATTATGTTGGGCTTGCTAAGTAGGCCTAACTCCACATTAGTATGATATTGTCCGCTCTGGGCCGAGCCCGCACGGATTTGTTTTTGGGTAACTCCCAAAAGGCCTCATACTAATGGAGTTAACTGGCTGCTTATATATTAGCAATCTGCCCCTCCCACAAACGATGTGGGACAACTCCTAACAATCTCCCCCTTCACATATCGGGCTTGACACCTGTCGAATCTGCCTCCTTCAGTGTGACCAGGCTCCCCCTTGACCCATACTGGAAGTCCATCTGGCTCTCTGCCTCCCCCTAGGCCCATACTAGAAGGCCCGTCTGCCTCCCCCTTAAGCCCATACTGGGGTAGCCCATCTGCCGTTTCCTAGGATCATTCTGAAGCCCATCTGAGATTGTAATGGACCGTTATAACCATAGCTCTGATACCACTTGTTGGGCTTGCTAAGCAGGCCTAACTCCACATTAGTATGATATTGTCCGCTCTGGGCCGAGCCCGCACGGTTTTTTTTTTGGGTAACTCACAAAAGGCCTCATACTAAGCAATCTGCCCCTCCCATAAACGATGTGGGACAACTCCTAACACATTATTATCCTCAAGTTTGACTAAAGTAATGATTAAAGGATAGCCACACCTTTTTCTGCTTTTAGGTTCTGGTGGGGTAACACTTCCATACCTAAAGAAACTACCAGATATGCCATCTTCAGTTTTTTTTTTCTTTGTTTTTTTTTTCTTTTGGGATATGTGAGTTTTGTTAAATAATATATGTTGCGGTATAAAATCCTGTTGGGGCCTTCTTCTGAAACCTTAAGGTTTTAGAGCAACTGGTTACTTAACATGGTTTCAGAGCCCGGTTTAGGGAGGGACTTAGGTTCGAGTCCTCCCACCGCCATTTGTTTAATTTAAATATTTATTGTTAATATTGGTATTGGTATTGGTTATATTTGTTGTCAATCGTACGATTGAGGGGGAGTGTTAAGTAATATATGTTGTGGTATAAAATCCTGTTGGGGCCTTCTTCTGACACCTTAAGGTTTTAGAGCGACTGGTTACTTAACAAGTTTAGAGTTTAACTTCAATCCTGCACCCATATCCCTGCTTCTCGGAGTTTTAGTTACTGATTTGTTATGAAATTAAAGACTTGTCAAGCCAGTTTCCAGGACTTGTAATTTTAGGTTGTTCTCTATCATTTCTAACTGATTTTCTGTTATAAGGAGTACAAGTTTGATAATTATATGTCTGATCAATTTTTTTTCATGTAACTTGACAAGACTATTTGATGCATTTTTTAAGTGATTATGTTATATTGCCCTCCTTTGACTTCAATTTTTTACCCCAGAGCTTCCCCAGTTGAGGAGTGTGACGTCTATGGAGCTAGGTTGCGATCCCCGAGGTTATTCTCGAGCCGGGAATGATATGATGGTTTGGTATTGTGTTGTTCTCGCTGGGAGGCAAAGCCTGGAACTTAACAAAATGCGTCAAGTAAGCACCTTTTCCTTGATATTACTAGTCAGAAGTTCTACTTGGTAATTCTAATTTAGATAGATTTCAGCTAAATTATTGAGGCACATGTAAGTTCTTATACATAAAGAATAGACTGACACGGATGCAAATTGGAAGAACTGTGATTAGATACATAAAAGTGAAGTAGAAAGAGTTGGTTGATTGTCTGTCAAATTTTTATTTTACCAAGATTAAATGATGTGCACCAGGGAGACATAAATCTTATTCTTTCCTCCCCCTTTTCTCGGCTCTGTGAAAATCTTCAAATGGGTTACAAGGTTATCACTATTATAGATTGTTTCCTATAAGTTCTGAAATTGTCTTGTCAGTGATCTTCTATTCACAGTACATAAATCGGTATACCCTGTTATGTTTTAAATTGGTTGCATAATTGTGTAAGACCTGATTAGAAGCAAGATAAACCAGATTTGAGTTGCTTAACTTCCATGTAAATCTTTCGAGACCAGAGGCCAAGTATACCATCTTACTTATCTATTATTTCTTAGTAGCAAGTAACAACACACTCTTCCATTTGGCCAACTTTATTACATATTTTTCAAAGACCATGCGTAGGGTTCAAGAAAAGCTATCAAATGATGGAGATGCAGCTGCTCAAGATGAACTGTCAGCAGCGATTGCTTTAAAAGATAAGCGTCTGACATTTACATGGCTTGATGGAGAAGCGCAAAATGTTAGTAGCTCTCTTGCTTATTACGCTTGGTAATGTGTGTTTTTTCTTGTTTTTGTCTAATCAAATCTGTTAAAATATCTGTCTCTATCTTGAAACTTTCCTTATGAAATAATAATGGATGGTTCTTTATGTTTGCACTCTCCTAGTGCAGGGTAAATAAATAAACATTTCGAAATAACATATAACTTTAATTTAGTTTAGTAATAAATTATAAATAAAAGTTATTGCTTAATACATAATTCATTAATAAATCTAAGTATTGATGTTTGAAATTTATTGTCAGCACGATTATTTAATAATCACAAAAATTAATGTGTTTGGATTTTTTTACTAGTGCAGGTTAATAGATAGTGACCATATATATCGTGAATATAATTATTTAATTTTATGAATATTGTAATATCTCAAAAAGGAATACAAATTATTATGTGATCTCATCTTTGTATAAGTATTCATTGAGCACGAGTAAATGCTTACTGTTGTCTTATTAGTTGTCATCTATTATCTATCTATTATATATATAATAGAGCAACTAGGGGGTTCATTGAGACAATTTATTCAATGTAAAATGACAATTATACCCTTCATACTATAAAATGACATTTTGACCCCTACTCTATTTATTACATATTAATATCACCCTCATTATTATATATTAATATCTCCCTAATCATTACAGATTAATCTAAGTTTTGTTAATTTATACATCACCAACAAACCACAATAGA
>PHNY01033010.1:30157-40177 GCA_003724115.2 Anethum foeniculum | reverse complement strand
TCCTTATTTCCTACAATAAAACAATAAAATCTATTAAATAAATATCCAAATCAATGCAAAACACAATAAATATGAGAATAAAATCATTTAAAATATATATAAAAATATATTCTATCAACTACTAATGTTGCAGAATTCTCATCTCAGAGTCAAGCATACCCCTCCAAATCCTTAATTACATGTATGACATCTCCAATTTCACCACACTCACTCAAGTAATTCTTACAAAGTGTTATACAAATTGTAAAAATACTTAATCCACAAGCGCCTACATCAGACAAACAAAACAAACTAAAATAAAACCTTAGGAAATTTCTTAACAGAACAATCACAACAAATGTACAAGCAACAGTTTAGTGATAACAAAACATAAAATTAACAATTTAACAAGTAAATTTAAGAACCAAATCAGATGAAATATATTCAATTAAAAGGTTTTAAGAGTGGCATTGTGAGGCGTGTGAAAACTCTGTCTTAAGGAATCGTGTATAAAATTTGCCCTAAGGAATCGTGCCCCTTCTTGTGCAAGATTTTTATGGCAACTCTTTAGCAGTACAACACCTAGTTCAGTTTTCCTTTCTCGTGCACTAGCGATCAAGAATGTCAACACGGATTTTTTGAAGCTCCAAATATCACCCACAAAATACCCAATTATATTATTGTATAACCCTAACTAATATGTGTTGTAGATTAGAAAGGTTGAGAATGATTGATGCTACAGAGGTTGTAGAGGCTGTAATGTGGAACATAGAAAATGACTGGCTTGAATATTGCTATATATACCTTTTTCTATGATGTTCAGTACTTTTAAAAGCCTGTATATATAGTAATTGGACAGCAACGACATCTAACATATTAATGAGCATATATTAAAAGATAATATATGGTATATTAGATACTATCTAATAACCCGTGCTTCTGAGAGAATTAATTTAAATTATTTAACAATAAAACAATTGGTAAATCTTGTTTTACTTATTACATCATAATTAAACAATAATATCGATACTACAGTTCAAACATGATTTGAATAATTCTATTTTATTAAATGAATAATATAAAATTTCAAGTGCCCATTACAGCTAAATTAAGAATTTCATGCTATTATCATTGATTTGCTACTCCCACGTAAATTGTAATAGTATTCCTTACTCAATTCTGTATATATAATGCGTTGATAATGAGTATGGGATGTCTATTATGACCTTGAGAAATTATAAAAAATACAACTTTTTTAAATTTCTTTTTCGATTTTACTATTTTTTGAAAATATTTGCAAAAATACGGATTGCAACCGAAAGCAACCAGATATGCAACTCGTATTTTTGAAAAAACCTCTATAACCTTTTACAGTTAGCTTATAATAGTTGTGTAATATAATATTTGTGGATACTCAACATAGAATTGTGTGACAGGTAGGAATCAAGAATTACAATTAAAATAATATTTCAATATGTTTATTATTTTATTAAAAATAAGATATATAAAATTGTAAGACATATAGAAATAAAAATGGGTGTAACCAAAAAGGTTTTATTATATATAAATATATATAGAAAGAGAAATGATAGAGGTCCAAAAAATATGACCCAAATGATACATAACAAGAGTTGATTGGTAATAATTTTTATAAAATAATGAGCCCATCGTGAAACCAAAAACAGGTGAAACAAGTGAAACCAAAATTGTACCTCTAAAAAGGGGTTTTTTCTTATTAATAAAAGTTATAGATTAGAAGCAATGCACAAAGTAACGGCAGAGAAAGCAACGGGTGGAAAATAAAAGAACTTAACTAAATCTATTATATTAATTGCAAATACATATTTGGTGTTAAAAATAAAAACCCAAATTGATAAGGTAAAATAAATCTTTTAATTTTTTTATAGTAATAAGGATTTGGAAAATATGAAATATCTAACCCAAAGCTCTTGAACTCTTTCTGTCATTTATCAGAACTAGTTTGCTTTCGCATTACTTCCTACCAATGACGGATAGAACAGAGGCATTTGCGGCAACCAACTACTCTAGTAAAAAAGAATTATATACAAAGTATACTATGCAATTTTTAACAATATTCATATGTAATATAATGCAACTTCATTGTTTGCATGTAATCAACCTACTAGTGATAACAAAGTAATTACATTTAATTAAAATAAACTTCATTCGAAAGCCAAGTTCGCTAATTGAAATTCAAAAACTAAATACTAGCAGGGTCCAATACTGTTCCTTTTATATGAACGCTATGATTACTACTTCACTCTAGTTGTTCAAACCCTTCGAGTAAAACATAGGTCTCGTTGTACCTGGTGTACTTCCCAACCGCCAGAGGTGCATAACTAAGAATTTGTTTGACATGTTTCTTCTTGTAGTCATAAAAGATGTGTCCACTAGCACCACATGTAAAAAACTCTCCATCACCCATATAAAGACTAGTTATCTGAATTTCCTCGAAATCATTGTCGAGATTGAACTCTTTCCTTCAAGACCAGTTGCCAAGAACTTCATTCAATGTCCATAGACTAGGAACGGACTCCATCATTCGTGGATCCATTAAAGATTATAGCAACATAACCTTCAAAATCGAAAACAAAAGACTTTCTTTGTTGATAGTGCGACATATATACGTGATAAGATACGGGACACAGATATACTCTAAACACTTCATCATGCAAATCAAACGATAGTAGCTCATCTTGGCCTACAAAATACAAAACACGATTCTTTTTAAGATTAACACAAACTCTTCAAAAAATTGGAAAATCTTCAAGCGTCTCTAGAATCTGAATCTGTTTCCAAGAATCATCATTTGCGGAATACATCTCCGCTTGTATAGCACAAAACTCTATATAGTAACCATTATCATCAACACCCTCCAGCTCATGCACTTGTGAAATTCTAAGAATTTGGTAGTCATTAGAAATATCGTTGAAACCAAACCCTAGAAAAAATCCTTGCAATCTAATTATTCAATAGGAGGAGGAAGTTTCTTAAATCGCCTAGTCCTCGGATTCCCTAAATAAATAACATCAGTAGCACGATTACTGACACAAAAAGACCATTACAAGAACATACTTTCTTAATCGACCACTTAAAAAATTTAAGCACCTAGAGTATTGAAGTTTCATCAGTATGAATACAAATGGAATGTCTGAAAACATCAAGTAAGTAGGATGGTTTTTGCTGGATTTAATGAGGTGAGTTTTGATAAATCACGGGTTTGATTTAATAGATTTCCATGTTTTGCAAACTGATTTGCATCAAAGTAGTGAGATTATAGGCAAAAATATAGGTTTTTTGAACACAAGTTCATTAGGTACAAAACAAGTAATGTTATAGTTACTTCTCGCCATATATGCAAGTAATAAGAAGATAAATTGGTACGAATTAACTTAATATAAGATGATAAATTAATCTAAGAAAAATTGGTACGAATTAGCTTTTGACTACTTAATTCTTAGCAATTTATCATCTTATTACTTACATATATGGCGCGAAGCAAGAACAACATTACTTGTTTTATACCTAATGAACTTGTGTTCAAAATACTTGTATTTTTGCCTATAATCTCACTACTTCGATGCAAATTATTTTACAAAACATGGCTATCTATTATATCAAACCCGCAATTCATCGAAACTCAGCTCATTGTATCCTGCAAAAAATCATCCTACTTGCTCCACGTTTTCATAAATTCCATTTATATTGATAGTTACCTCTATGTGTTAAAGTTTTTGAATGGGCCGATTAAAAAAGTATGTTCTTGTAAAGGTCTTGTTTGTGTTAGTAATCAGGCTATTGGTGTTATTTATTTGTGGAATCCGATGACTAGGGATTTAAGAAACTTTCGCCTCCTAGTCAACAACTTAATTACGAGGATTTATTGCTAGGGTTTGGTTTTGATGATATTTCTAACGACTACAAGATTCTTAGAACTTCACAAGTGTATGAGCTGGAGGGTGTAGATGATGATGGTTACAATGTAGAGTCTTGTGCTCTATGAGCGAAAATGTACTTCGCAAATGATGATTCTTGGAAACAGATTCAGATTTCAGAGACGCTTGAATATTTTCCGATTTCTTGGCCATTACGTGTTAATCTTAAAGGAAGTCGTGTTTTGTATATTGAAGGCCAAGATGAGCTACTATCATTTGATTTGCATGATAAAGTATTTAGAGTATATCTGTATCCCGTATCCTATCCTGTGTATATGCCCCACTATCAACAAAGAAAGTCTTTTGTTTTGGATTTTGAGGTTCTATTGTTTTGATCTTTAATGAATCTATGAATGATGGTTCCATTCCTTAGTCTATGGAATGAAGTTCTTGGCGACTGGTCTTAGAGGAAAAAGTTCAATCTCGACAACGATTTCAAGGAAATTGAGATAACTAGTCTTTAAATGGGTGATGGAGAGTTTTTTGGACGTGATGCTGGTGGATACATGTTTTATGACTACAAGAAGAATCATGTCAAAAGAATTTTACATGTGTAAAATTGAGATAACTAATCTTCTTCATTCAAGATGCATCTTCTTTCTCTAAAAACTGTATATGCATATGTAAAAAATAACATAAATTCAGAGGACAAATTACAATGAAAAATATACAATATAATATTAAAAATGTAAGGAAGAGTAAAAAGTATAAAATTAACGAGATATATTAAAAAAGCTAAAATATTTAGAACATTTTGGATTAAAGTTTTTTAAACAAGTGCTATTATCATAAACTAATATATGAAAATTACTTATACTATTATTAGTACCTGTTAATATGCATTAAAATCAAAAATTATATTTTATAAAGTAATTTTCAGTTAAAGAAAAAACAATCACCCAATGATTATACAATTCGTCATGAACAATACAAAATAACCATTATCTACGGTAAAAAACGCCATCACATATGGAAAAAGTCTCGTATATGCACAAATTTATCATATATGACACCACTCCATTAAATAAATATATAGTGTGTGAATTATTAAAATCTATTTAGAAAGAACTTCAATATCAAATTTATACTCTAATAGAAGGTCAATTTCAAAATTTTAAAAATAATTTATTATTAAAAAAACTTCATTTACGATCAAACACAATATATTGACAATACTAAAAATGGTATAACCAAAAGTTAAAAAAAATTTAAGACATATAGAACAAAAATATACAAAATAACGAGTTAAATATTATTAATTAAAGAGTTAATATCAAAATTTGAGAAATGTAAGTGATAATTAAAATTTATTATAAGTATTTTTCTTTAAGAGTATCATATCATATTTTTTTAAAAAATCTAAATAAGAGGAAAAAAATTAATTGAGATTAATACATGCATTAACTGCACGTAAGAAAATATCAAGTTATAAGAAGATTGAATAAAATAATATCTCAAATTATATAACTTCCTAAAATAAATGCTACAATTAGTTCATAACAAAAATCCTACAAGTTATAATTACAAAACAAAAATAATAATTCACCACTAAAATACACTTAATATAAAATTGACTTGAGTTTAAAAAACTGAAAAAATATTTCGTTGCAAAAAGTACTATATACTAAATATACTAAAGAGCATGTAGTGTAATCAATTAAAAGAAGAAAACATATCTATGTTTATGTCAAAACATGTTGTACAACACATGTAGAATAAAGTATTTATTTGTATTGAGATACTGAGATCCACTTACTCTAATAACAAACGAAATCTATCAATTCGGTAAACAAGCAAACAAATATCACTTACAAGTAACAACCACTATCACTAATAAGTAACAACCATTGCAACATACAAATCACGAAAAATCTCAAATTATGAAGAAAGATCAAAGCTATATAGAAAAAAAACCCTTTGTTTGACATAAAAGAAAAGTATGTAATGCAATATAAAAGAATACCTACCGAGTTTTTGAATTTGACAAACAATAAATCAACAAAATATTTATTGCTAACCACCACTGAGAAATACAAATCACACGAAAATTAAATCAAGAATAATCAAAACTTTATAGCGTAAAACCACAATTTTATACAATAAACTCTATAATTTATATAAAAAGTATAAAAATTAAATTGAAAAGTGTTTATACCTGCGCCATACTCCGGTTGCGACAAGCCAATTTCCGAGCAAAAGAACTCAAGTTTAGAAACATAATAGAGGATCCACAGATAAAATTGTACCGAATGTTTGTTAATCCTTAGTTGGTCATCTTGAGAGATGATTTCATGGTGATAAAACTGAAGATTGATCGGACACATGGATCGGCTTCCTGTGCAAACATAGAAACCAAGGCACCATCAAATGGACCCGGAGATGGTAAATTAAACCTCGATGGCGTTGGATTCAACGAGGAGAGTTTCTGATATTTTATCGTAAGAATCAAATTCTTGGATTTTGTAGAAATTGGGGAAATGAGTTTTAGGTTAAAGGGGGATAAAGTAATTTTATGTAAAGTTCGAATTATTTCAACAAAATAATTATGATTCGACCCATCAATAATATATTACTAGTACTTATTTTTCCCCATTGTACTATATACTAAATATACTAAAGAGCATGTAGTGATGATCAATTAAAGAAGAAAACATATCTATGTTTATGTAAAAACATGATGTACAAAACATGTAAAATAAAGTATGTATTTGTATTGAGATACTGAGATCCACTTACTCTAATAACAAACGAAATCCATCAATTCAGTAAACAAGCAAACAAATATCACTTACAAGTAACAACCACTATCACTAACAAGTAACAACCATTACTATATACAAATCACGAAAAATCTCAAATTATAAAGGAAGATCAAAGCTATATAGAAAAAAAAAACTTTGTTTGACATAAAAGAAAAGTATGTAATCTAATATAAAAGAATATCTACCGGTTTTTGAATTTGACAAACAATAAATCAACAAAATATTTATCGCTAACCACCACTGAGAAATACAAATCACAAGAAAATTAAAATCAAGAATAATCAGAATTTTATAGCATAAAACCACAATTTTACACAATAAACTCAATAATTTATATAAAAAGTATAAAAATTAAAACAAAAAGTGTTTATACCTGCGCCATACTCCGGTTGCGACAAGCCAATTTCCGAGCAAAAGAACTCAAGTTTAGAAACATAAGAGAGGATGCCCAGATAAAATTGTACCCAATGTTTGTTAATGCTTAGTTGTTCATCTTGAGAGATGAGTTCATGGTGATGAAACTGAAGATTGATCAGACACATGGATCGGCTTCCTGTGCTAACATAGAAACCAGGACACTATCAAATGGACCCGGAGATGGTAAATTAAACCTCGATGGCGTTGGATTCAACGGAGGAGATTTCTGATCTTTTATCATAAGAAGTAAATTCTTGGATTTTCTTGAAATTGGGGAAATGAGTTTTGGGTTAAAGGGGGGATAAAGTAATTTTATGTAAAGTTCGAATTATTTCAACAAAATAATTATGATTCGACCCATCAATAATATATTACTAGTATTTATTTTTCCCCGTTGTACTATATACTAAATATACTAAAGAGCATGTAGTGATGATCAATTAAAAGAAGAAAAGATATCTATGTTTATGTAAAAACTCGATGTACAAAACATGTAAAATAAAATATGTATTTGTATTGAGATACTGATATCCACTTACTCTAACAACAAACGAAATCTATCAATTCGGTAAACAAGCAAACAAATATCACTTACAAGTAACAACCACTATCACTAACAAGTAACAACCATTACAAATCACGAAAAATCTCAAATTATGAAGAAAGATCAAAGCTATATAGAAAAAACCCTTTGTTTGACATAAAAGAAAAGTATATAATGCAATATAAAAGAATATCTACTGTGTTTTTGAATTTGACAAACAATAAATTAACAAAGTATTTATTTCTAACCACCACTGAGAAATACAAATCACAAGAAAATGAAAATCAAGAAAAATCAAAACTTTATAGCATAAAATCACAGTTTTATATAATAAACTCTATAATTTATATAAAAAATATAAAAATTAAAACAAAAAGTGTTTATACCTGCGCCATACTCCGGTTGCGACAAGCCAATTTCTGAGCAAAAGAACTCAAGTTTAGAAACATAAGAAAGGGTGTCAAGATAAAATTGTACCCAATGTTTGTTAATCCTTAGTTGTTCATCTTGAGAGATGAGTTCATGGTGATGAAGCTGAAGATTGATCGGACACATGGATCGGATTCCTGTGCTAACATAGAAACCAGGACACTATCAAATGGACCCGGAGATGGTAAATTAAACCTCGATGGCGTTGGATTCAACGGAGGAGAGTTTCTGATCTTAAATCATAATAAAAATATTCTTGGATTTTCTTGAAATTGGGGAAATGAGTTTTTAGTTAAAGGGGGATAAAGTAATTTTATGTAAAGTTTGAATTATATCAACAAAATAATTATGATTCGACCCATCAATAATATATTACTAGTACTTATTTTTCCCCGTTACGCTATAATACAATAAGTTAAGTATTAATATATAAACAATATCTTGAAAAGTAATTTTATTGTATATCATCAAATGGAGTATAAATATTTTCTAGACTACTAATAAATATTTATATTTATATCCAAGTTTGAAATATGTAAGATACATGTGTCTGCATATGGTTACATCAATAAAATGTACATTAAGAATGTAAATGTTAAAATTTTATATTTTCACCTATTTTTAGGTTTTGTTTGTGACTACTCTTATTTGTGACTATATTTATATTTCCACCTTATTTTTAGGAATTTCAATATGATGACACTTTTTTATACCTATATCTAAATTTTGTTGGAAAAATATGTTAAACCACTATTTGTTAAAAAATGAAAAGTTCAAGGCACATTTTATATGTTATCTTGATATATTTTCCGTAAACTAACTAACAGAGGTTGTTCCTTACTATAAGTACGTAAACTTTCATGTTAGGATCTAAGTAATTTTCTTAGTTAAATTCATAAAAAAATTGAGTTAAAGTAGCATGGTTTAAATGGATTATGTGGGATTTATCCAACATTTAATTTGTAATGAGAGGTTGGTGGGTTTATATAGCTACATGTGCAAGAGTAGTTTACATCTAGGCATGTGAGTGTGCATGGTGTTATTGTGTGACTCGTGCGCGCAAACACACGCGCCACCGCCACATCATAACTAGGACCGGGTCAAAGTACGATTTGGGCGAATGTCTTGGCGTCTCGCATACGCGAGACAACCTGGGCGAGGAATTTTATTACATGGTTTATTAAATTATTTGTTGATTTAGTAGTATTTTAATATGAATATTTGAGTCAGAAAATAATGATAACATGGACTGATCAGAGTTTGCAATAAGTATAAACTCAGAAGGACTACATACTATGATGCACCAGCTGGGTCAGCTGGAAAACTCTGAAGACACATAAGTATATACGATCAGATTATATTGTGAAAAATTATAACTGCTATATATATATATATATATATATATATATATATATATAGGCACAGGATCAAATACAAACTTTTCTTATCTACAAACTTACAAACTTTTTTTGTTCAACACATTTATAACTTGGGTTCAACATCATTCGTTAACTAACAATTACAATTTTATTGACACACATAATTTAATTTCTAGGGTTCACCAATACCAAATTAGGGTATAAAAAATATGAATTTTTTTTTGTTTAATACATGGGTATGTTGAGCTGTAGTTAAAATTTTGTTGCATAAAAATTATATAATTATCAACTATTCTTCTAGGGTTTACCAAGACCAAATTAGGATATAAAAATTTAAAATATTATCAATTGGATATTATTTTATTAATCATACAAACGTTAAATTATTTTGTATATTGGGATTCAAAACAATAACTAGTGTTCAACAGACGATGTTGAACTCAAGTTATATATATTTGTTAAACACTCATTATAAAAAAATTCCATTTTTTTGTAAAAAGTGTTTCAAAATATTTTTTAATAAATTATAAAATGTTATAAAAATGTTTTCTTTA
>PHNY01033010.1:4535-14600 GCA_003724115.2 Anethum foeniculum | reverse complement strand
GGATAAAAATGCAAAAAATATATACATCCTAATCAAACAATTATTATTATTATTTTTTAAATCAAGTATTAAACAATTTGAACAATTAATTTAATTTTTATTTTTAGTCTGTGGCCTTTTCTACCACCTTTGAGCATATTTACTACCAAATCTCGTGGGATATACCTCATTAGGAAAATGACAAACAACTTTTTTGAGCATTTCCTACCAATTTCGGTAGGAATTGAAAGTTTTTTCCATAGATTTATTATAAAAACATAAGAGCTTAATTTTAAAAAAAAATCCAATATTTCACTTACATATATAAAATCAACATATCTAATCATCCGTATGGTTGGATTATTAAAAAAATATTAAAAAATCAAAATGTGTAATCCTAAACAACCCCTAAACTGTGAGTATAAAACCTAACTCAAACTTAAACGACTTTAGTTATTTATAATTCCTTTCTTGTCCAATTTTTTTTTTCTTAGTTTCCTTACACTATAAAATGACATTTCACATTTAAAGTTATAATTTATCGAAACGTTCATATATTTATTAATTTTTTTCCATAATAATTATAATTTATCAAAATAAAATAGAAACATGGGAATGTTAGTATAATCAACTAATTTTTGGAGTTTCACTACGAAAATGAATAGATCTTTATGTCTCTAGAGTTTGATCAAAAAAATGTGACAAACAAACAACAAAAACATGAAAAAACACATTTTTCTTATTTTTTTGGTCATTTCCTACCAATAATGGTACGAAAAAGATGGTGGATGGTAGGTTTTACCCCAGAAGGTATGTAAACTGACATTTCCTACCAATTTTGGTAGGAAATGACACTGAATTATTATTTTTTTTCCTGTTTCGAAAAATGTTATTTATTTTAAATAATAGATGGACCGCTGATTTGGAGGATGGGGTCGTGTTAGTATAAAATTCTACCCAAAACTTACCAATATTGGTAGATTTTAATTTCCTACCAAATCTGACAGGAAATGTTCCTAGAATAATAATATTATTTCTTTTTTTGAAAAAAAAGTTTATTAATTTAAAAATGTGAGGGCTGATGATGTAGATAGTGGGACCATTTCGGTATCAAATTTCGGTCAAAACCTACCAATATTGGTAGGTTTTAATTTCCTACCAAATCTGGTAAGAAATGTTTATAGAATAATAATATTATTTATTTTTTTGAAAAAAATGTTTATTGATTTAAAAATATGAGGCCTGATAATGTGAATTGTGAGACCATTTCGGTATCAAATTTCGGTCAAAACCTACCAATATTGGTAGGTTTTGAATTTCATACCAATATTGGTAGGGTTTGATGCTTGCGTGTACAAAGTCCGGCCCCACCGGGGCAATTCCCACCAGATTTCGGGCTGGTAGGAAATAGGATAGAAATTCCTATCAAATTTCTCTGGAGGGCGTTTGGAAACTAGCATTTCATTTCAAATGATGAATTTCAAATGATAGGATTTGAGTTGTCATTTCAAATTCTCATGTTAATACTAATATTTGAATGTACTGGATTTCAAATGAAATCCAAATCCAAATTCCCAAACAGCATATTTGATCAAATTTAGAATTTCAAATGAAATTCAGGTTCCCAAACAGGGCACCGTAGGAATTGATCGGTAGATAACTGCCATTTTTTTATAGTAAAATCAAAGCATTTCCAGTATCATACGATGATATGTTTTTTTGCTGGGGGGTTGTTTTAGCTATTAGAGAGTACAGAGATATCTATATGAACCAATAGACTCAAATGTTTTAGGCAGCGGATCATAGATGGACCGAAGATTGAGGTGGAAATACATGTTCTTTAAAAATAAGACAGCAGGGACTAGTCTAATTAAATCAAATAAAGGAGCTGTTTCAGGAAAAGCCTTTTCAATATTGAATGTACAAAATGTGCCTTCAAAAATTTAAATTTAATCTTAATGTTTTTCCACTATATTTTGTAGCCCCTTCTACTTTCTAGTTCCTTTTCTTTATGCAATTTTATTTAACAAACAAACTAGTATTCATTTTTGGACTTTTACATGTTCCTGACCACAAAATAGATTCTCAAAACGCAAAAGATGTGATGAAGCAGGTATGTTAAGTTACTCGTATCACTCAAGAGTTGAATTTTTGTTAATCCCAGTCAAAGAACTGATTTCACTAACAATGTCAAGTTTTTTTAGATAATGCATATTAAATTTCCTAAATGGCCAATTCAACTAAAACTCGGCTTAAAAACCGATCCAAGCATAAGGACAACATCACCCAATACATAACAATATAGAATATTTGAAAATATAAAAAAAATGATCCAAGCATATAAACCCTAAATTGCCTAGACAGCTATATATGCATATATCAATCTTGAGTTCAACCCTAAATTGCCTAGACAGCTATATATGCATATATCAATCTTGAGTTCAATTTTCTGTTTCTTTTGCATACAAGTGACTCTGTAATAATTGCAGTATAAAAAGTGAAGCTTGCACGACATGCTTACATCTGTTAAAAAGCACTACCGTGGATCCAGAAAAACGTACATTAAATTTTGTTTTTATTGTAAATCATATATGGGGACTATAATATTTGTGAATTAACTACATACGGGAGTCTGAAGCCCACAAACAGCCAGAAGCTTTTTAGCACCAGGAGAATCAACGTAAGCCTTGTATCTAGGATCGTTAATATAGACGCAGAAGCATGGCTGTTGCGTAACAAGATCAGCGCAACACTCAGGTGTTGGCATTAGCCTTGGGTTTTTTATCACCGGAAGACATGGCGCAAGTACGCTTATATTGCACTCCATAGCCATTGCTGCATCAGCTTGATCTATTATCACAGCCAGTGCAATAACTGCAATAACAATTCTATTCATCGTCCCCCTCGACTTGACTGCCATTTTCTCGACGTAAACTTGCCAATGACTATTTTTACAAAGATTGCTAGATGTACCTGCTCAAATGACTGAAAGCTGTGAGAATTTATAGTTGATTTTGGAGTGTAATTTATAGAACTCAGGGCTAGAAAAACAGGGAGTGCATGTAATTATTACTTCTTTGTAGTAATATTTAACAAACTTTAGGTTATTTAGAGTAATGTGTAGAGACTGGAGTACGAGAAGAATGCAGTACGAGGGACGTAATTTCAGGTTGAGGGTAGGTGTTGGTTAATAAAGCTCTATGATGATTATTTTTTAACAGAAAATCTTATTGATGAACATATATAGTAGGATAATTATCTCAGAAAATGATGTATTACCACATTGACTACAAATTATAATATCGACAAGACAACTGATCGGACAGAAGTATTTCCATTGATTTAAATTGTCACAGTAATGTTGTATTTACAGGCATAGAGTAGTAGGACAATTTCGTGTGGTTAAGGTCTATATACTACTCCTCTGTTTTTTAATATTTTAATATTTGACGCTTTGACTTTTGCCACACATGTTTAGGTCCTTTGACCGGATAGCTAGAATTATTAATTTTTGAATTTTCTTTTTCTGAATTAAAAAATACTATCAAAATTTTAATTCAGAAAAAAAATTAATAATTAATAATTTTAACTATCCGGTCAAAGCACCTGAAGATGTGTGCCAAAAGTTAAAGCGTCAAATATTAGAATAGAAAACATATTAAAAAAGAGAGGGACTATTTAGTAACTAAAAGTTAAGTTTATTTAGCACAAAGAAAGAATGATAAATCCGAAGAATGTACATTTGTACCATTTAAACGAAAAGGTGCTAAGTACAGAAAGCTCGCCGGATATGAAAGGATTTGTAGTCAGCACGATAAATACTCCCCCGTCCCATAATAGTAGTCTCTTTTGAAAAGAAATTTTTTTCCCATAATACATGTCCACTTTTCCTTTTTAATACAAATATAATGACATTATTCCAAAATTAACCTTCTCGAAAGTTGTATAACATTTAATAAGAGTTGAGTAAGAGTCTACATTCATTCATTTATGAGAGGTATAAGTGGAAAAATATTACTCCCTCTGTTTTTTAATATTTGACGCTTTGACTTTGGGCACACATTTTTAGGTGTTTTGACCGGATAGCTAGAATTATTATTTTTTAAATTTTCTTTTTCTGAATTAAAATATACAATCAAAATTTTAATTCAGAAAAAGAAAATTTAAAAAATAATAATTCTAGTTATCCGGTCAAAGCACCTAAAGATTTGTGCCAAAAGTCAAAGCGTCAAATATTAAAAAACAGAGGGAGTATCAAATTAATGATTTCTTAATATGTGTAATATTCCAAAAATGATTTGCATTGTGGGACGGAGGGAGTAACAAATTTAGAGCTTAATACAATTTGTCAATTTTATTACTTCAAATAGTGAATGCACAATTTGTTAATTTTGTTAAAAATATGGAAATGCTCCCATAAAAATTATTTTTTTAAATGTGTATTTCTAAAATAATTTGATGTTCCTCGTAAAAATATATGAGTAATACTAGAGGTACTAAAATTTTGTAAGTTTTGTCCCAAATGACACATGGCGAAAAATAATTCCTGGGTGCAGATGTATGCACGATGAGCCCATCATTTAATAAAAGTTATTATCAATCCCTCTTGCCATGTGTAATTTGGTACAAATTTTTGGACAAATTTTTAGTAACTATATCATTTCTCAAAATATATTCCTCCCGCTCGAGTTGAATGTAATATTTAATTTGTGAAACAAACATAGCAATCAACACACCTTTAACTCAATGGTTATATCTCTCCTCTTCTGGTTTTTTTTTTTTTTTTAATTTCAAACTAAATTATTGAGAAGAAGCTATACAGAATCTACAAAATTAATTAAATATTTAACAAACACATACTGAAATATATCAAATCAATATTTTCTTCATTAAAATTACGATTTCAATGCTGAATATCTCTAGCTTTCAATATACAGCTTTTTAAAGAGACAATCTAACAATAGAGTCTCTTTTAACGATTTTTCTATCATATGTGTTCATGGACACATGATAAGTACGGAAACTTATAAGTTTAAAGCATTTTGATTGGTTGTATTTTATAATAGTGGTGGACCCCCTGCATTCACAAAACTCCACCAATCAAATTGTCCCAAATTTATAAGTTTCAGGACTTATCATGTGCCCATGAGCACCCAGTAGAAAAACCCTTCTTTTAATTACGATGTTGGGTGTTTGATTTACTTTAACAATAATATGTTGGGAGAAGGTGGCGGTGTTCTTTATGATCTTGCAGGTTTTCGTTACTTCACCCGTTGGTGCTTCCCGGCTGGTGCTTCTCATGTTCCTTCAATGGTTTGTGGTGGTGCTGTTGAAAATAGACTTTGCTAGGTCTAATTTTGTAAGTCTAATTAGGATCCTCTTATTATTAATTCAAACGAAAGAAAACAGAGCAATCAATTTGATGAGAGTGTATGATATATAGTAATAGCATTCGAAGTTTGAGCTAAATTCCGGTCCTCTGTTGGGCATGTTTAAACACTTGTGAACATCTTTTGCACCATAACACCACGTGAACATTTATTAGAAAGCCAAATTCTAGACCCTGTTTTAATATTGTCACATGACAACGGATAAAACAGTTGTAAATATACTCTGAAGATTGTGTAGTTGCTTCCATAATTTCATTTTTAAGTAAGGTCTGCAAATTTTAATAATAACATAAACGATTTAATGCTAAATTTGAAAAACTAATTAAAGATTATTTGATTGATATTTGATATCCACAATTGCTTTCCCCTCGTGTAATATTTTACAACTTCTTATACGAGTTTTTTCTATAATTATTGGAGTATTACATTTAAGGGTTTGTATGGATCTGAGGGTTACAGAGGGATGAGTTGGGTCGGGAATGGTTAGAAATTAATAACCCTATTTGGGACGGGTTGTTTAGGCCCTTCCCCTCCAAACTCCCTTCATTACTTTTTTCTTTTCTTTTCATTTCCAGCAAGATGTTGGGGGAGTTTGCATTATGATCCATGGTTTAAGAGGATGAGAATACAAGTATCCAGTTACATATACCGCAATGAAAAGGAAAACACCGGAAAGAAACCTAAAAGCTAGGTATACAAATATGGACTCCCAAGTACTCTGAAGTCTGAACACAATCTAATATACTCCATCAGAATGATGCGGTCCCCTATCTATTTACTCTCCCGTATGCGAATGACTCATCATAATTAATGGTCGACCAACCTTGCATGTTCTCAACATTTTCTTATATTTGCACTAGTAACATTGTTTACACACACAATCGGAATCATACAATAATCCGGCAGGAAATTGCAATATTTTGCCGGAAATATCACCGTAACATCTTCAAATTCTTACAACATAACACAACCACAAGTTCCAGGTACTAATATAAACATTATTACAAATTCTACATTAATTACATAAACATACCGTAATTCTCGTGTATTAATTAACTTAATGAGGGCATGAATCTAAACATTGAGGCAATGGCACATCACAGGCTGTAGCAATTTTCTTGAATTCCGGAGAACAACAAAAGCCACTTACTGTTGAAACAGGGTCCTCCGCGTACTGGCAAAAGCAAGTCTGCTGGCTTTTCACCTTAACGCAACAAGCCGGCGATGGCGCCTGTGGTGAGGCGAAATCGCCTGTACATGGAGCTAGCTCCGTGATGGTACACACGACTCCCGCATCAACATCCGAAAAAATAGTGGCAGTCACAAGAATAACCAGGGTGATGACACTCATTGCGGCAACACGACATTCCATTTTACTCTGTTCCTAACCTTACAAATATAAACAACAGGCGCAAAGAATATTAATGTGTGTCACTGATAGGATGTTCCTATACAGACAGAGAGCTCATTAAATAGCAAGAGTGTAGAAGGACTATAGTTTATTGGCACATACTTGCATGATTTATGTGATGTCGGCTGTTACCAGTGACTTCCTAACCATAACTTTTGATTTGCGTTAGAATTAACTTTTAAATGTGTTCCAATTAAATTGAAGTAATAATTTCATGTGACATTCTGGTTGGTTTGACTATAGTTTAAAGTATAATGTTTGATCTGATGTTTAATGTAACAGGACAGTGAAAGTACTTATAGCGGGGTAACTAAAACAATGAGCTCTTTGAACAAAACCTGCTGCTTCAATGTACTTCTGGTATTTAAGAAATGCCCATAGAATTCTGAGCTTTGAAATGTCCAAGTACATGGTTGTTACTATTGTCTTGGTGATGACTAATTGTACTTATTTCATGTCATTTAGCTTAATTAATTTCAATATAGCCATCACAGATATGTCTCTTTTGTCAAATACAAAAGCTAATCATCAATATGACAATATTGTTTCATTAACCAATATTAATTATTGTTTGTTTTTTTAATATATTTTTCGTCTTCGTTCGATATTATTGCTTCATATAAAATAGCAACTACTTTTACTTGTAGCAACGGGCTTGCAGTGACATGCTAGTATATAACATAGGCTTTACAATATTTAAACGAACTCGCTATGAGTACTACTAGTAGGATTATTATTTTTTTGCTTAGAAGATTGAACATCAATTTTTCTAAATTAAGACCCCTAACTTCGCCAGTTGACGACAAAAATTGACATTCACTCTTCTTCTCAAGTTCAGTTAGCTCACTAACAAAACATTTTTTAGTTACAAATCCGAGTTGATGTTTAGGCAGGGACAGCAGCAGGATTCGATTGTAAGGAGTCCTTACAATCCAATCATGGAACTTCATAAGGCATCTTAAGACTCCAATGCATCACACTATTTTGTTATATAAATTATACCAAAATAGTGTAAAATTTAGATTATTTTTATATTCAACTCTAACACACGTACAATAAATTTTACACAATTCTTGTATTATATAAATTATTTTATTGCTCAAGTACAAAAAAATAATAAAATTCATAAAATACAAGTGAAATAACTTTGTTTTAGGTGAGGTGTAATGTTTGAATAACTAAAAACTTTAAAATTTTGATGTGACATCAAATTTGATGTAATATTTTGTGTTTTTTGATGTAAGATTTAGAGTTGAAGAGAAATTTTACATTAAATTGATGTAAAAGTACAAATTCAAAGTCGAGTTAAAAGGGGTTAATTATCTAGTTGGTCGTCGGCTTAAAGTATCAAGTTAGTCACTGAACTCAAAACGGTATCAAAACGGTCATTGAAGTCAACATCGTGTATCATCCGTTAGTTGCCATTAACGGAAAATACTGATGTGTCAAAATTAAGATGATGTGGCAACTAAGTGGTAGGGTAACAGCTCTTTTTAGCCCTGTCAACATGTAATGACTCCAAACATGAGATGTAACGGCTCTAAACATGAGATGATATACTAATTTTTTTTTTTTTTAGTAATTCATTGTCCATGTTTAAACTAGAGTTTACTTTAATTTTAGTTAAATAACTATGGTTAAGCTTACAGACGTTAGCCACATGGATAAATTGTTAGACAAGCCAGCAGTTTCAGTTTAAAAATATCAAAACACTTAGTGGACTATAAAATCGAGGCATTTTAGTGACCATCTTGATACCGTTTTAAGGTCAGTGACCAACTTGATACATTAAGCTGATTTCAGTGACCAACTAAATAATTAACCCGAGTTAAAAATGATCTTATAAATTTTATGCTCAGTAGTTATGGTAAAACTTCTTGTTCAGTTGTTCTTAATAAGTTTATACTCGGTAATTATGGTGCTTTTCAATCCAAAAAAGAACCGATGCTTTCTCATTTTCAGCATAATCATAAATTATAAATTGGTACAGAGTCGAAATGCTTGAATGTGGATTGTTTTTTAAAAATCAGACTATAAGCCAAATTAGTCAAAAAAAAAAAAAGGAAGAATAAAAATTTTTGGAAGTTGTTGTATGGCTTAGGATACAACAACTTGGCAACAGATGTACCTTTGATGTGTGTGTAATATTTGTATGCCATCTAGCTATTGCAAACTTACAGCAAACATGTCTTTATCATCTTCCTAGTCCTGCCAAATTTTATTTAAATTTCTTTGTCTATCTACCCCCAAGGCCACGGGTCCTGTTCTATTGGTGTCATCATATCCAAATTATTTAAAAATTTGGGATCTTTATATAATATATATTTTAAGAAAATAGAGCACGGTGCTGGAGAGCTACTTAGAAACCCAAGATGGAGAAGAAAATACGTCATATAGTTTTCTCTACGATACTACCAAATTTCATTTCTATTCTATTTTTTGTCACGGGCTGAATCTTCTATAGTTTCTTCTAAATAATTTCAAGGAAACCGAATGCTGAATTCGGCAGTGGATTATTTATATGAATGTATGCAGGTATGTGTATTTTATGTTTATAGTAACATTGATTTATCAGACACCTTCCTAAGTTTGCCATCTATTCTACCTCCTCTAGTTTTAATAGCACTAGGATGCATCATACTTAAATCTTGAAAGCTACGTTCAATTGTCGTTATATTAACATTCTGTAGACCTGTTCTTCTGGCTAACACAAACTAACAAAAGGCCTTCAATTTGCTCCAATCTATGTGTCTGCATGTCTGTATATATATGTAAACTTGTAATTTCTGTAATATAGACCAAAAGAAGAATGGCTGGTGCCTACTAATTTGTTGGACCATTAGGTTCAGAAACCAAGTTGAAATCGGATGTAACAGTGTTCTTCTACAACATCCAAACTTTAGCAGTTCAAGCTCTCTTACTCTCTCTGCAAGTCATTGTTCAATCCGCAACCCTGAACAAGTTTCAGATAGTAGAAACAACAGAGGATTCAGTTCCCATATTCGCGTTCTGTAAAAACAGGTTTTTTTTTTCTGTTTCTGTTTTGATTCTGTGTTGCAAGCGTAGTCTATTAAGTATTTAGTTATCGGGTTAAGTATCAAGTAGGTGACTGACTGCGTCCGAAAAATTCAAGTAGGTCACTCATTGTAAATTTGACTCAAACTGATCATTAATTAACTTAATTTGATTATTCTGTTTAAGTCGAAAATTAAAACTACCCAAAATTGAAAAATGATAACATAGGTCGGTAGAGCTTGTTTTGGGCTTCAATATAGTTACTAGAAT
>PHNY01033005.1:0-10332 GCA_003724115.2 Anethum foeniculum | reverse complement strand
TACACTTATATTCAATATAGAATACTAATACGAACTTAGAGCTTCGATAAAAGGACTCCTATATAGGGTGGTCTGCTCACATTATCTAATCAGCAAGTTACTATTCATCAGGGTTAGTATTTATCAGGGTTTTGAATAGTAACAAAAATTGGGGTTATTACACCAACGACAATGCTAATTACTTGCTTGACTACATTACGGGTGGCCTCCCGTTGTCGAGTTATTGTGGGAGTATTCCGGCAAGAGCAATGACCCAAATCAAATTAAATACCGTTCCAATATGCATGTAAGAAAAGAAAATTTTGTCTCAAATTACTTGTTCATCTCTTCTTTCAATACAAATTTATCAAAATTTGACTTTCTAAAACTATGCTATATTCTCACTTTTCAAGATTTGACTTTCGAAAACTATACTATATTCTCACTTTTCAATGCATTAAATGAGAGTATTTAATTGAAAATACTTATTCATTAATCATTTTCTTAATATGCGTTTTTTTAAAAAAAGGACATGTATATTGGGACGGAGGAGTAGTATTAAATAAAACCCATGCATTACACGTATTTTCTTTAATATTACATATTTATTTTATTTTAATTTACACTAGAATTAAATCAAATTACCCGTGTTATATCGAAAAAAGTAGGAAATTTGTTGTTTAAATTAGAAAAGATAATGAACTTCAGTAAAAAAGTTAATTGGTTAGTTATTAATAATTACAATTTTTATTAAATTGATTTGTCCGTGATATTTTTGGAATAATGGTGTTTTAGTTGGAAAAATTAATTTGGTAACATGTTTTAGTTAAAAAAGATAATTGGTTTACATATACTAATTAAGATTAAAATTGGAGTTATTAATAATTATAATATTTTATTTTACTTTGTTAAATAGAATTGCCCGTTATATTTTTGTAAAAGGAGGTGTTTTAGTTAAGAAAAATAAAAAAAGATAATGTGTTTTAGTTGAAAAGGGTAATTGGCTTACGTACCAATTAGATTAATATACATTTGAAATAAATATGTCATAAAAATAATTAAGTAAGGGTAATTAAGTAAAAATAATATGAACAATTAAATAAGGGTAATTAAGTAAATATATTACAAAAGAGAGATATTTTAGTTGTCAATGATATAAAAAAGTTAATTTATTAGTTATTAATAATTTTATTATTATTATTATTATTATTATTATTATTATTATTATTATTATTCTACTTAATTAAATAGACTTGCCTTGAGCTATTTTAGTTGACCTTGATATTTTTGGAAAAGAAGATATTTTAGTTGGACATGATGATTTTGGAAAAAGAGAGGTTTTTTATTAATAATTATAATATTTTATTTTACTTTGTTAAATAGAATTTGCCATTATAAAAAGAACCGCTTTAGCCGGGGAAAAAAAAAAAAATAAAGTGTTGTTTTTGAAAATGTTAATTGGTTTATATACCAATTAGATTAAATAGGTTTAAAATAAATAGATCATAAAAATAATTGAGTAAGGGTAATTAACTAAAAATAATGGAACAATTAAATAAGAGTAATTAAGTAAATATACTGCAAAATAGAGATATTTTAGTTGCGTGTGATATGAAAAAGTTAATTGGTTAATTANNNTTTTTTTTTTTATTATTATTATTATTATTATTATTATTATTATTATTATTATTATTATTATTATTATTATTATTATTATTATTATTATTATTATTATTATTATTATTATTATTTTATACTTTATTGAATAGACTTGCCTATTTTGGAAAAAAAAGATATTTTAGTTGTGCCTGATATTTTTGGAAAAGATAATGTTTTAGTTGGTCATGATATTTTTGGAAATATAACATGTTTTAGTTCAAAAAAATAATTGGTGTTTTAGTTGAAAAAGGTAATTGGTATTTTAGTTGAAAAATATAATTTATTAGTTATTAAAAAATAATATTATTAATTTTTAAAACTAAAATAGAATTGCCTGTATTATTTCAAAAAAGTAGCAAATTTGTAATTTAAAATAGAAAATGTAATGTGTTTTAGTTGAAAATTTTAATTGGTTAGTTATTAATAATTATAATACTTTATTTTATTAAATTGAATTGCTCATGATATTTTTGGAAAAGTATGTGTTTTAGTTGGGAAAAATAAAAAAGGTAACATATTTTAGTTGAAAAAGGTAAGTGGTTTATATACATTAATTATTATTAAAATAGTAGTTATTAGTAATTATAGTACTTTATTTTATTTTATTAAATAGATTTGTCCATGATATTTTTGAAAAGGAAGATTTTTTAGTTGAAAAAAATAAAAAAGTTAACATGTTTTAGTTGAAAATGATAATTGATTCATATACCGATTAATATTAATATAAATTTAAAATAAATAGGTCATAAAATTAATTAAATAAGAGCATTTAAGTAAAAATAAGATAATAATACAGAGAGCAATTAGTAGCACTGCGACAAAAATTTTAATTATGTCTTTTTAATATAACTAGCTTATAACACGTGCGATGCGCAGATTTTTTTTTAATATTACATTATTCTTTAATTAATTTAAACAAAAATTAAATCGAATTGCACGTGTTGTTTTGGAAAAGAAACAAATTTTTTATTAAAACAACAAAGTTAACATATTTTAGCCGAAAAAGTTAATTGGTTAGTTATTAGTAATTATAATATTTTTTTATTTTGTTAAATAAAATTGCCCATGATATTTTTTGGAAAAAAAAGATGTTTTAGTTGGAAAAAATAAAAAAGGTAACGTGTTATACTTGAAAAAGTTAATTGGTTTATATACTAATTAGGATTAAAATAGGAGTTATTAGTAATTATAATATTTGATTTTATAAAATAGAATTACACGTGATATTATTAGAAAATAGGATGTTTTAGTTGGGAAAAATAAAAAAAGTAACTGTGTTTTAGTAGAAAAAGGTAATTGTTTTGTATACTTATTAAATCTAATTGTCCGTGTCATTTTGGAAAAATAGCGAATTTGTTATTTAAAAATGAAAAGATAACACGTTTTAGCCAAAAAAGTTAATTGGTCATTATTAGTAATTATAATATCTTATTCTATTTTATTGAATATAATTATCTATAATATTTTTGAAAAATGAGATGTTTTAGTTGTAAAAAAAAGGTAACGTGTTTTAGTTGTAAAAAAAAAGGTAATGTGTTTTAGTTGAAAAAGGTAACTGGTTTATATACTAATTAGGATTAAAATCAGTAATTATAATATTTTATTTTATTTTATTAAATAGAATTGTCCACGATATTTTTGAAAAGAAGAGGTGTTTTAGTTGAGAAAAATTAAAAAAAAAGTGACATGTTTTATTTAGAAAAGGTAATTGCCTTGTATATACTAATTATGATTAATATATGTTTAAAATAAAGTGGTCACAGAAATAATTAAGTAAGGGTAATTAAGTAAAAATTACATTAATATTTAAGGAAGGGTAATTAAGTAAATACAATATGTACCAAATAATAATAATAATAATAATAATAATAATAATAATAATAATAATAATAATAATAATAAAAATAATAATAATAATAATAATAATATTTTTTAGCATTATATTTAATGGTTCCCATTAATTTGACTTTAAATATTAAACGGTTGTGGATTGAGTGACCAAACTATGGAGTGACCAGACTACCAACGAAACTTTCAATGTTTCGTCTTTAATATAATAGTATAGATAGTAATAGTATAGATATAAACAAGTCACGAAACTTTCAATGTTTCATCTTTAATATAATAGTATAGATAGTAATAGTATATATATAAACACGTCTCTTATGCGTCTTTTATACATTGTTATTGTAAGTATGATTAGTGTTAGGTCCAAAAGGTACATAAAGAGGGGGTGAATGTATGTTCTTCGTTTTTCCCAAAAGATGCAGCAGAAAATAAAACTCAAAACGAAATAAACAAACACACAGGGATTCCGGGGTATAATTCATATATTAAGAAATTAAATCTCGAAGGGTTGCTTACACCTTTAAATCGAATGTTCAAAGTATCAAAAGAAGTATTCAATACAAGATAAGCTATCGAATCTATGAATACTACTTATCACTCTAAGAGTTATAACTCATTATCGAATCAACAATCAATACAAGTAAAGGATGTTATACAATGAGTGTAACTGTATGTGTAAGGCTTTTAAATGGTGAGTAAACAATTGGGCATGACCTATCTCCGTCAAATCAATGAAGGAATAAAGCGAAGGCACACTTCTCAAGAGCTCCGCTGTATGAATATTAAAGAGAGATACAAAGCTTATTGCTTCGTATTGTTTATATATCAGGTAGGTGGTAGGTGAATAGCCTGATGACATGGCACGCTCCTGTCCATGTAAAATAAACCAACAGCTTCCAATATGTACTTGATTGCGCCTGTATAACTCCTGTAGTCTTTAATCTTGAATATACAATTACATTACAAGGAGGTGGCGCCAATAGTGCATTTCCATGACTTAGAGATGTTAAAGAGATCATCTTGTGGCGCCAAGAGTGAAGCACCATGAAGTTGTGGCGCCAAGAAGTAGTTTAGTACTTAGTTTCTACAAACTTCCTTGAAGGTGGCGCCTACTGAATTAACCTTGGATAAGGTGGGCCTAGAGGGTCTCTAGCACTTAGAAACATTACACAAACCATCCAAGTTGTGCCTACTAGGTTAGATAGCAAATTAGTGGCGCTTAGAGCCATAGAAAGTAGGATTTGACTTAGTTTTTCTAGGCTAAACAACAAGTGGGGCCTAGAGTCACCTAGGATAGTATTCTTAGTTTTTCTTCCAATACAAAGCATGTGGCGCCTACTAGTGAGCCATGAATAGTAGTGGCGCCTAGAGTGCCATAAGGGGTGACTTTTGACTTAGTTTTTCTGAGGCCACTTTCCACTGAAAAGCTGTTTCGACTTCTCGTCTTCACCTTGAGTCTTCGTACAAACTATTCTGCAATCTTCTCAGGTACAATTACTCACTTGACAATCATTTTAATGATGATACTTAGTTTCCCTTCACGGATCACTGACGCCTAGTGCAATTGGTCTGGTTCACAAACAATTAGTTCCGCTCTCAGGCCTTCGTACCATGAACTCTTCAAAACATTGTTGAGTCTTCTACCATATATAAACAACTTCACTTAGAATCCTTTAGGTCTTCACACTGATCATACCAACTGCTACGAATGAATTCAACCTTATTACTCCGTTGCCTGAACATGTTAATGAACTTCAACCGGTCTTCTGTTGACGCCTTCTTCACTGCAGCTACTAAGATCTTTGTGTATGTACCATAACTTTAATCTGTATTGATTCTTAGTGGAACATAGTATTATTTTCAAGTCCTTGTTCTATGTTGAGTTATCCAAACCAGTATTGTTGAGATAACATATCCATCTTCAATCTTGCTCAACAATTAGGATAATAAAATTTAGTTAATAATGAGATTCAAATCAAACACAAGGGACTGTCCCTACCTTAGTATCTTCCCCATTCCCAATCCCGCGCCTACTACCCTGTTTGGTAATTGCTTGGGATTCAAGAATACTACGCCACATATAACTTGGGTTCTTGCCCAACTTTGCATTCAAAAAGTTTGTGTAGGGAATTATTTTGCCTTCATTAGATCAATTACCAATGCTTTATCTCCATTTAACAGTAGCCAACCTTGTTTTTCCAGCATACAATGAAACTTTTTACGTCTTTCAAATCCAAACCTCCATTAAATTTATATCCGTATAACTTTTCCTACTTCGTCCAGCGAATTCCCTTACTTCTACTACTGTTTCCCCACCAGAATGCATTCATAAACTTTTGAATACCATTACACACTTCTCCTGGAATGAGAAAAAGGTTATCCAAAAGTTTGGCACTGATTGAGCTGTCATTTTGATTAAAACCACCTTACCACCTTTGAACATCGATTTGTTACTCAAATTCTACAGCTTTTGACTTATACGATCTTTCGAGAATTTAAATGCATCGTTCTTCTTTCTACCAACATACATTGGTAGTCCGAGGTAATTTCCTGGGTTCTTTACTTCTTCAACCTGTAAGTTACCACATACTTGTTCTTTACATGAAGTCACCGTATTGGGACTAAAATTCACTGCGGATTTTCTGTAATTAATTGCTTGTATAGATAGCTTCTCATATCTCTGCAAAATGACCTTCATACTCTCTGCCTCATATGTTGTTTCCTTGAAGAAAAAATAACAATCGTCTATAAATAGCAGATGAGATATTGCTGGTGCACCACGAGCAACCTTGCATCCATGTAACAGCCCATTCTCCTCATGTCTTCTAATCATCGAACTTAAACCCTATGCACACAATATATATATATATATATATATACATATATATATATTTATATATAAGTAAAGGGATATAAGATCCTCTTGCCTTATTCCATATTGTGGTTGAACATTCCCGAACTCCATACCATCTTGTAAAAAACCGTATGTAACCATAGTTAAACATTTTATGATTCTTTCTACCCACACCTTATTAAATCCAAACTTATTTAACATTCCTTCAAGAAATTTCCATTCAAGCCTATCATAGGCCTCCGATGTGTCGATTTTAAAACCAACTATTCCATTATCCCCTTAGTATTTTGTCATAATGTAGTGATTTAGTTTGAATGCAATCAAAGCATTATCGATGAGCAACTGTCCTGCTACAAAAGCACTTTGCTTTTCCAAAATTAAACTTGGTAGACAGTTCTTGAGACGATTAGCCAACACTTTAAATAGCACTCGAAATAAGACATTGTAAAGCGAGATTGGTCTTACATCAATCATTTGTTGAGGTTGTTTAGTTTTGGGTATCACGCATACTAGTGTACAATTTATGCCTACTGGTAGCTCTCCTGTATCAAAGTACGACAGACTGAATTTTACCACATCATCACCCACTATTTCCCAATACACCTGATAAAACCCAGGGTTTAAACCTTCATGTCATGGTGATTTTTCATTGTACTTTGGAAAGACTGCTATTTTCACTTCTTCCTGTGTGATCGGCTTCTCTAATTCACTGTTCTGTTCGTTTGTAACTCGATGTACCCTCTCTCTTTTAGTTAACTCACCTGCTATTAATGATGCTTGAAAAATAGGTCTTTAAAATATTCTGTTAGAATTTTCTGAATATTTACTTCTATCTTCCTTCCACACTTTATGTTTGTCTTTCAACCTCGTTAACTGGTTATGTTTTTTCCTTCCTTAAGCAAAGATGTGAAAAAATCTCATGTTTTGGTCGCCTTCCCTCAACCAGAACTGTTTTGCACGTTGCTTCCAATACACCTCTTATTTTTCAAGTAACTACATATACTCCCATCTAGCTTCATTATACTTCTTCACTCCATAGCTGTCTCTTCTTGACCTAAAAATCCGCATATGTTTTCTATACCCTTGCATTTTAACTTGCGTATATTTTAATTTACCTCCTCCATATTCTTCAAGTTTCAAACACACAAACTCCACCTTTTCCATGATTATTCTTTCTACAGTTGCCTCCCAACTCTCCTTCACCAACTTCAAGCATTGGTCCTCCTTTATCCACATGTTCTCAAATCTAAACTTACTAGATTTAGGCACATACATTTTCTGATTTAGCTCCAAAAAAGAGGCATATGGTCATAGGTTGATACCTCTAATACTGTTACAGTAGCTGCTGGAAATAAGCTCCTACATTCATGATTTTCTAGGCCTCTGTCTAGTCTTTCCTGTATCCATGTGAATTCATTACCCATAAAACCAAGGTCTTGCAGCGCACTATAGTCACAACATCTCTGAACCCCTATAATAATGGTTTTTCTTACACTCTTCCTCCTTGCTTCTCATGCACATAGATCATGTCATTAAAGTTCCAAATGATGCACCAGGGTAACAGTGATTCTTCGGATAAATTCCTAATAATTTGCCACTAAAAACGTCTTCTTTGCCTCTCTGGGCAGCCATAAAAGCCTGTATATCTCCAATGACCCACCTGATCATACACTACCTCAAAATCTATGAAGTGATTGCTACAACCTTTTATTACTACTCCATCTGCATTCTTCCACAATAAAGCTAAGCCCCCTCCATCCCTTGAGCGACTACTGCATACCATCCAGAGAATTGTAAAGCCTTACAAACTCCTTCAATTTTTTCCCAATACTAGTGTTTCTGATAAGAACACTAAATTTGACCTTAATTATTTTACGATTTCTTTAAGAAATCTAACTGCTCGTAGTTGGGCCAAACCACGACAGTTCCAAGCTAGAAGGCTTATAATACTCGGTGGGCCTGGTATCCAGAGCCCTTCCCGTTCAAGTTTTTTGTAAATGTTTCCTTCAATTAAGTTATCCACATTTTGTTTTTGCAGCGCATCCATAACCATATTTTCTGGCCCGTGATTATTATCCTCCTGATTTTTCTCAATCCGTTTCCTTTTTGTATCCATTATAACACATTTGTTTACTTTTAAATTCAAAATTTTGTTATATCCCTCCAATGCCTCCTGATTGCTTAATGTAATAACCACAGCTCCATGATCCCCCCTTTTTTTGCGTATTACCCCATCACTCTCCACAAATCTCTCCAGTTCTTTCTCCTCGTTAGTAGGCAACTGACTTCCGGTAGCTCGACATATTCCGACCATTTTTCATTTCCATCTGCATTCCTCAACCAACGAGCGCCTTGAATAAATTTACCACTACGATTTTGTGCTCTTAACCATACTCCACAAGCTCTTTCTATCTCTTTATCCGAGTTTTCATACACTACATTGCACTCTCTTTCTATGGCCTAGAATCCCACATACAAAACAAAAATTACACAGCCTTTCATATTTAAAGTTAAGCCATTTCCATGTTCCAACTTAGGAATGACCATCGGGTCACTTCGGGGTCGGTGAGTGCTACCACGCCCCCGATCCCCGAACCCTATCCCGCTCCCCGAACCCGCCCCAATCTCCGAACGGGGACTATTTTGCTCCCCGATCCCAGCCTCGAACGGGAAAATGGGATCCCCGCGGGTAATCGGGGATTCTAATATTTTTTATCAAATAATTTTTTTTTATAATTTTAATAAATATTTAGTAAAAATAATTTAATAAATTATTATACATAAATATGTTTTGAATAAAACATCTTATTTTAAATAACAATTTTAATATAAATGTATTTATAATAAACGATAATATTAAAATTAATATTATTAAATAATACTCTACTATGAAATTTTAATATAATAAAAAATTAAAAAATTTAAAACTTTAAGAATGTATATACATTATATTTATTTATAGTAATTTAATTAATATGCATATAAAATATTAATTATTATATTATATATGATAAATGGGGACCAGGGTCGAGGAACGGGACGGGAATACCCTAATCCCCGACCCCGCTACGATCCCCGAATTTTTTTTATATTTTTCCCCGTTCCCCGCCCCGAACCCGAAAAATTCCATGAATCCCCAACCCGAACAGGGCGGGGATTGGATCGAATAGGGGCTGGGCGTGTGAAATGTCCATCACTACTCCACCTTCTCGCTTAATTTTCATCCGCCTTCATAGTGACTTTTGAATGTCGAGTATAACTCTAATTCTAACATAAGCTTTCCACGTACCATCAAAGTTTGCAGCATCTGATTTCACATACTTCTCAATATACACACCGACACTGTTTATTATATTTTCGTATATAAAACCCTTGGAAATATCTTGTACTTGAACTCATATCTCCACTTCATTTAACGTCACCAACTGTGGATCCTCCGTGTCGTGCATTTGCTAATATACCAACATGTTTTGTTCAAAGGACGAAGGACCACCCTCAATTAGTTTCTTTAGATCCATAACATGGTAAAAAACAACTAAGTACTTGTACCACCCTATATCATGAATCTCCATACCTTCTTTTAGTCTCCATAATGACACCATGACATTTTGCATTGCTTGGAAATTGATATTCATTTGTTAAGAAATTTACCAACAAGCACAAATGTAGTTTTCTTTTTTTACACTTCCTCAATACCCACCATAACACCTCCCTCCTCCTCACCCTAAATTGATAAATTTGCATAAAACTTCTCCAAGCTCGTGTTGTTATACAGACTCTTTATATTTAATATTTTCTAGTACTTAGATAATGATTAAAAAACGATTGGTACTTTAGAGACGATTAAGAAATGAATATATATGATAGTAGATGTTAACGGAGGAATTTGGTGATAACAAATTTCGGAGGGTAGCTGGAATTGTGGTGGTGATTGGTGATGATGTGGAGCGTAGGTTAAGGTGTGTAGGGTTAGGGTTTGGTGTTTGGAGGTG
>PHNY01033004.1:1534-13464 GCA_003724115.2 Anethum foeniculum | reverse complement strand
CAACCGACTACCAAACTTTTAATGTTTCGTCTATTATAATATAGAATAGATAGTATATATAGATAATTTAGAATTTGTGTCATGCACAGATTTCTTTAATATTATATGATTTTTTAATTTAATCTAAATGGAAATTGTTAGTATTATATGATTGATTTGAATTTATAAAGAGTTTTAGTTTAAAAATAAAAAAAGGTAACATATTTTAGTTGAAAAGGGTAATCAGTTTATATACACTAATTATGATTAAAATAGGAGTTATTAGTAATTATAGCATTTTATTTTATTAAATACAATTGCCTATGATATTTTTGGAAAAAGAGATTTTTTAGTTGAGAAAAATAAAAATGGTAACATGTTTTAGTTGAAATGAGTAATTGATTCGTATGACAATTAGTGAGGGTAATTTAGTAAATACAGCGAGTACCCAAGTACCAAGTACCAGACTACCAAAACTTTCAATGTTTTGTCTTTAATATAATAGTATAGATATAGTATAGATAGATAGATATAGTATTGAATAGTATTGATATAGATTAATATTTTTTATTATTTAAATATTATATATTTAATATAAATAAATATATTTGACAACAAAATAATTATACATTTCAGAACTATAGTATTCTTTTAAAATAAATAATTTTTGACATAATATACAGATACGAAACATAAAATAGCATCTAGGACGATATTTTTGTAAGAAGGAATATTTCTTGTTCTCGAAAAAAAAAAAAGAACGAATATTTGTTGTTTAGAAAAAACATAGGCCATGTTTGGCAAATCTTATAAGTCAGCTTAATGACTTATAAGCCCGCAACAACTTATTGACGAGTGTTTGTCTACCCAACTTATAAGTCGAATTTACAACTTATAAGCTGATAAGTTGCATGTTGGTGATGATGTACTTTTTTTCAACTTATTTTAATTTTTCACTTTTTTATTAACTTTAGTTTTAAAATATATATGTTTCAATGTTAATCTAACTTAAAAGTCAAGAATTAAGATAGTTATATTTGAAAATTATTTATTTTAGTTCATTAGAGTAAAAAAAATTCTGATTTATAAGTAAAATTATCCAAACACTTATATAACTATGCATTTATTAACTTATCACTTATAAGTTACTTATTCATCTTAAATCATAAGTTACTTATTTTAAGATTTCCCAAACGGGCACATAATCCTATTTCCAGAGTACAAACTGGTAACCGCAACGACACCGTATTAATCCCGAGAAAAGAGAGAGAAAGGGTACGACTAAACAAAACACAACACTTGAAGTTGTTGTAGTGGGTAAGGGCAAGGCATCATCCAGAAATATCTAGAAGAAGATGGGCGGAGAAGAAGAAGAGAGACAGAAGCTTAAGAAGATAGCGGCTTCTTCCTACGACTATGAAAACGATCCTAAGTGGTCTGATTACTGGTCCAACATCCTCATCCCTCCCCACTTGTCTTCTCGCTCCGATGTTGTCGATCATTACAAACGCAAGTTCTACAAGCGTTACATCGTTAGTCTTCCCTTCACTCTTATTAAATCTGATTCATTTAATTTGGGGTTCTTTTTTACGGTATTCTTGTTTTTTGATCTAATAATACTTGTTTGATTGATATGACTCTGGTTATTTTATTAAATATTATCATGTTTTTTTCAACATCTGTAGATTTTGGGGGGTTTAAGGGTCTTTGTAGATGAGCATGATTAGTATTGAGAATTGATTAAGGTGTTTTTTTGTTAAATGTAATTGTAGGATCCTGAGTTGATTGTTGAACCTATGCCTACAAGCAGCTCTTCTCAGTCAACCAGACCATCATCATCCACTCCAAATGGTCAACGTAGCTCAGGTTTCTTTATGTTTTCTGTTACCGAAGAAGCCTGATTGATTTATTTCTACCTTGTTGCTGTTTTGGTTAAAAGTTTAAGTTGGTTTTTTTTTGTAGGCTCCAGTTCTAGAGCACCAGGGGCATCAACAGCAACAGCTTCTGCTCCAACTTCTTTGCGGTTGGATCAGCAAACGATAAACTTCTCGGTCAATGCTTGGGTATTCAACTGTTATAGTACATACATATATGAATGTTAAGTGATGCTTAAACATACAAAAATAATGTTGGATGATGCACCTTTTTTGTAAGTTTAAATCTTTAATCAGATATGTTCTCTTCACACCATCGGACTTTTAAAAATCTTTTTCCTTTTTTTATATTAAAATTTAATAGCAAAGGTCTTCATTTATATAGTGAAATTCTATTCTGGAATGGAGGGAGAATATTAGATTATTTCATAGATGTCAAAGAAAGACTATAGTTGATATTCTGAAATGCAACTTCACCATCAAGCGACCTCTATTGCACTGATCAGGAATTCTTAACATCCCAAATTAGATAGTGAAAGAACCTTATATTGGAGTACGTTTATTTGTGCAAATAAGATTCGTTCAGGTCCTTCGGGAACTTGTAATAGTGGAATTGTAGTAAGAGACTATTAAAATTACAATTTATTTTTCCACAGGTGTTTGTCGTGGCTGTGCTAGCGGTGTTTCCACTTGTACCAAGAAGTCTTTCTGACAGAGCATATAAGCTAGCCCTGATGGGCACTGCATGTTCTTCTCTATATTCTTTGTACTCTTCGTATGGGGTAATTTTCTTATGCTGCCATTTTAGATTCTTATGATTCTATTTTATTACACTCGTTGATGATGATTCCATTTCTCTTTCTTCCATTAACAACTTTCTTTGCAGAAACCAAGGGCATGGAATTTGCAAGCTTTGCAAGTCTGGTTCCAATCAGTAATTGCTACCAAAGATTTTATATACTTTGTATACTGCCTCCCTTTTGTCACTTCTCAGCTTACCCTCAAATGTCAGGATTACTCTCTTAAACTTTTCTTTTTCTATGAGTTGCTTGAATATGTATATCTCTTTTATACTCGGTGTTCTGATACTCAATCTATTGCAGTTGCTCTGCTCCCTGTGATGTGCCGGTCTGTTGAACAAATAGCAAAATTTCTTAGATCAAAATTCAGCCACTCTTCACTCTATAGGTATGCAAGTTCTCTCGGCATGCTGGAGTCCTATTGATAATACATTCCTGTCTAATTTATGCCATATCGAAATATATGCGGGCAGGTAGATTATTAAGCTTTGTGTGTGTTTTTCCGCGCGCACATGTATTACACAATTTGTACCTAGAATGAAATACGAATTCGTTGAATGCTTCACAACGAGAGCACACTTAGTACCTAGAATGAAATACGAATTCGTTGAATGCTTCACAATGAGAGCACACTTGGTACCTAGAATGAAATACGAACTCGTTACTGCACAAGAATGTTTGTTTAAAATCCATAATGTCTACCTATTAAGTTGTTGGTTTCTAAACAGAATCAACCTAGTTATGATTTCATTTACATATTGTGTCTGAGCTATAGTTTCCGACTTTCAGGCATCAGTTTAGTTTTCCGGAGCTATTTAATCCAAATTGCATACGAATATGTGAAATCCCCCATCCCCCTGAATTTCCCTATTATATGATTATCTTTATAGCTTGCTCAATTGAATCAGAATTTATTACTAATATTAGCTTTTTTTTAAAAAAAAAAATTAGAAATTTGAATTCTAAATACACCAAAGATGCGACAAGTTGAACAGTCTTAATCCTCATTTCCTTCCCATAAAGTGTTGAATGACCCAGAATAATAACGTTAGGCTATGTTTGAAAGGATTATAAATCAGGGATTATCTATTGTAACTTTACCATACTTTATCCAGTAAAATGGTCCCATGGAATAAGTCTTAAGTAACGATTAGTTCATCTCTTGGAAGATCAATAATACCATGAAAATAACGTGATTAATTAAAAAAAAACTGAAAGGTGCTGAGCGGTAGTCCTTGAGAATTTTTTATGGATACAGTGTAATTTAATGTGCCAAAATTATAGTTCCTTGATTAATATTATTGTAAATACAGAGTCATGATGCCTGTCTTGATCTGATTTGTTGCGTGAATGCTCTATATTTTTGGATTTAATATATTTGTTTTTGTAATCATTACTGTATAGTCTATATGTCTCAATATATATGTTCCCTGTACAGCTATCTTTTGATTGATTTTTAGTATGTGCGGAACCCTAAACCTTACTCATATATTGGACCTATTATTTAGGCTATGTACTGATCTGTTATCACTGGTCATCAGCAACTTGTTTCACTTTCCATTAGTTACTTATATTAATGTAAGTTATATAACAGTATTGGTAATGGCAGGAAGTACTTGGAAGAGCCCTGCGTGTGGGTGGAGTCGAACACAGCTACCCTTGGCATACTCTCTTCTCAAGCTGAGATTGGAATTGGATTTCTCCTAATCATCTCCCTTGTCTCGTAAGTAACTATTAACTAATATCTCCTTGATATTCTATTCTTAACTTTTTCTGATATTCAATTTACCTTCCTATTTTTCTTCCATATGGAAATTTTATTATTTTCATACTAGCTGGACTTATGGTTTTCCCATGCAGATGGCAGCGCAACATCATACAAACATTCGTTTACTGGCAGGTTTGTTCCATAATCATGACCGTCTTTTACATTGTTCTTTTTATTTTCCCATTTAAATATTTAAGGAAGCTTTCTCTTTGTATTTTTGTTATTTTATTCTACTTAGCTAGGAATTAGGATATAGTGGCTGTATTTCGCTGCGGTGGTGATGTATGTGGTAAAGAGGGCATGGAGTTGTGCTCAGATGTCATTTCTTAGTTGAGAACTGTGATCTTGTTAAGTTCATTTCCAGCCACCTAATTCGCCATATAGCTCTGATGTTGATAGCCGCAACATCATTATTTTCCAAACTGAATTTACTTGGTTGTTTAGTTGATCTGCAACAAGAATTGTTGTTTTGTTACCTTAGTTGCTTCCGTCTACACCATCGTCCACACCATTGAATAAATTATAGTGTAATGCATTATCTTAATCTTAAAACAGAAGTTACAAATATAGTCCACTGTCGGTCATCACTTAAAATGTAATGCATCATCTTAATCTTAAAACATAAGTTACAAATATAGTCTAGTGTCAGTCATCACTTAAAATGAAAAGGGGACAAACTGGTGCCGGTAGTTGATTGAGTCACAGGTCATGAGTTCTTTATGTCATTTGAGTTGATTGTCAAAAACCTTGTCCTGTTGACTCGGTGGCGGAGCCAGAATATTTATAAGTGTGAGCCAAATTGCACCTGTAACTTTTACAATTGTTGAGGACTTGAGGGTGAGCTGAATTGCACTTGTAATATTTTAGGAGGCCAAATTATACTTATCAACGGGTCAAGAATCAGAGTCTAATTACTATTTAGTGATTTCTACTTGAGAAATTCAAGCTGCGATGCCAAGTACTGTTGGCCTTAATTGCCTCCTCTAGTTGACTGTACGTATGTTTAAGAGTTAGAAAAGTGATTGTATGGTGCCCAATTTGCTTGCCTCTAAGAATAGAATTGCCATCCGTAAAAAAAAAGAAGAATAAAAAAATTATATCTGTATTTATGTTGCATTTTAGAGAGTGGCCCTTGTACTTTATGATCTTTTTGTGGAATGTAGACTAAAATCTTAGTTGCAACGATTTTTTTTTTATATTTTAACTTACTTTGCCATCCTCACTGAAGGACAAGTTGATCATGTAACTAATCCTGATGTTTGAATACCTTCTTGCAGCTACTAAAACTCATGTATCATGTCCCTGTCACTGGTGGTTACCATCAAAGTGTCTGGGCTAGGATTGGGAAGACAGTTATTCCATTAGTGCATCGTTACGCCCCATTCTTGGACAGTCCAATTTCTGCAGTGCAGAGATGGTGGTTGAGGTAAAAGTTTTGAAAGAAAATAGAAATCAAGGCTTTCTTGTAGAACAGAGTGGCAGACCCTAAAGACAGATATAACAGTACCTAATTGTCACTTTTGGATATTCTATATTTGTTCTGGAGTACGGAGTATGAGGGATGATTCTTCTAGATATCGAAGCATAGTCTAGAATTTTTAAGTTTATTAATATACAATAAAATGGGATATCTTTTAATTCAGCAGATATCTTAAGTCACACCCTTAAAAATGTTCTACTTTTTTTTCTTTTTTCTTTTAATATCATAATTGGTTAAAAAAGTGTGGAAAAGTTTAGTGTTGGTTTTATTTTTTGTTACAAGTTTGATTCCAATCTATTTTTACTAGAAGTCTAGAAGTCATTTTGATCCGTGATTTATAAGTGATAATTATATGAATGCTTATAAATTAATTAATATAAGTGTTTTGATAACTTCATTTATCAGAATTTTTTACTCAAATGAACTAATATAAATAATTTTTAAATATAATTATCTTAATTCTTAAATTTTAAGTTAGATTAATATTCAAAAATATATATTTTAAAACTAAAGTTAATTAGAAATGAAAAATTAAAATAAGTAGAGAAAGTACGTTGTTAACAACATTAACTTATCAGTTGAGTCGACAAGTACTCGTTGATAAGCTGTTGCGGGATTATAAGTTGGGTCGACAAGCACTCGTCGATAAAATTGTAAATTTGACTTGTAAGTTGGGTCTACCAGCACTCGTCGATAAGCTGTTTCGGGTTTATAAGTGACTAAGCTGACTTATCATATTTGCCAAACAGGCCCATCATAAGATATTTTAATGCAAGTAGTTGCAAAAGATGACAATGTTTTTTTTTTGACAAAAGGAAATTTTATTAAATTCTCTTCATCAATACAATTCTTCAGTTAAATAGAAGCATACCTCCTTGTTTCCAAAAAAAAAAAAGAAAAAAAAGAAGCAGCATACCTCCTATCGTAAACTCAATCAGGATATACATGACGCCCTAGCAAATTGATGGGCAACTACACTAGCAAACCGTCTAATATGATGCAAAGAAATTTTGTATAAATTATGAGTGAGCCGTCGACATTCCTCCACAATCATCCCAAACACTGAACGCATTGGCACTTGACTTCTAATTGCCTGTACAACAGTTAGACAATCAGATTCAAGCTTGACCTGTGGCCAAGATGCTTGTTTAATCCAACTCGGCGCTTCCTTGATAGTCATAACCTCTGCAACCTCATGAGCCACCTAACCTTGATGAAGAACTGTTTTGGCCTGGATTAACTCGCAGTTTGAATCCTTTGCAACTAACCCCAGTCCAAACTTTCTCTTGGCTCTGAAAGTAGTTGCGTTAACTGTTACCTTAACTATATCCATCCGTGGTCTGACCCAAGTATAAGCTCCATCTCCATTTAATACTACTGCTTTGCTGTAGCAACCACTCTATTGACCGGAGAATGTTTCTGGTTCCAAACTACTTCATTACGAGCTTTTCATATTGCCTAACACATTATAGCTATTACAGCTCATTTTTCGTTCGTGCAGCTGTCTAAGATCTTCATGAACCACTCTGAAAAGCTATAAACCTCTCCTATCTGAATAGTTGGCAACAAAATTTGCCAGCACTGAGAGGTAAACGGGAAAAGAACCAAGGTGTATAAAATCGACTCCTCCTCACCCGAGCATACCGGACAGACTGCTTGAACGAGAACATGTTTCTGACTCAACTGAGTAAGAGTTGGCAAGCAATTCGAAAATGCTCCCTATAAATTATGAAGAACTTTAGGTGGAGCTTTGATTTTCCACATCTTTTTCCACATATTATCATTGTCTGCAACAGACTATTGACCACACTGCATTCAGATTATACGCACTATGCACTAAGCAATTACCACTCTGCTCCTTTTACCAATACAACATATCCTCCTTGTTTGATTCATGTAATGGGATACTCAAGATGCTATGCTGATCTCTCTCGTTAAAAATGTCCGTTATCAAGTCTAAGTCCCACTCTCTCCTGCCAATACACATAAGAGATGCAACATTCTGATTTTCTAAAACTTGTGTAACCGTTGTAAAATATGAATTTTCTTCGTCCTGCCACCACGGCTGGTCTATGATATTCACCATATCACCCGACTCAGTTCTCCATCTGACCCCAGATTTGATCGACTCTTTTGCCTCTCAAATTCTTCTCCATACGAAGTTAGGATTATTACCCAACTGAGCATCCTGATAACTACAACCAGCGAAATATGAGCTTTGTATATCTTGGTTGCTAAACTTTCCGGTCTTGTAAATAGCCTCCAACCTTGCTTGCCGAGCATAGTCAAGTTAAAATCACGGAAATTCCTAAAACCCATTCCCCCTGCCACTTTGTGCTTAGTCATCCTATCCTAACTCACCCAATGGATTTTGTTATTACTTTACTGAACCGACTTCCACCAGAATTTTGACAGACTACGCTCTATATTTTTAGTAACCTTTGCCGGTAAAAAAAAAAAACACTCATAGCAAAAACTGGAAGTAATTAGGCAACTGACTTAATTAATAACTCCTTACCTGATTTGGATATAAGTCTGCCATCCCAGCTACGCACCCTTGCATTTATTTTATCCCTAAAAAAACCCACCAGCACTGACTTGTTCCTTCCTAACATATTTGGGAGCCCCAGATTTGTACTATTTCCATCCACTTCGACCAGATGTAGCTCCTGACAAACCATACTTCTGTTATACGAGATAACATTTGTGCTAAAAAATACTGAGAACTTCCAAAGATTAATTTTTTGCCCAGACTCAATTCCAACACTTTCCTAATTTCCTCAGTTGTGGCTTTACAATAATAATAATAACTATCATCAGCAAATAACATGTGTGATATTATCGGTGCTTGACGATAAACTTTTATACCATGAAGCCACTCCTTTGTTTCAAACTTCCGAATTAAGGATGAGAAGCCTTCAAACACATATTATGAATAAGGGGACAAGGGGTCTTTTTGTCGAATTCCCCTAATTGAAAAAATTGGTCCCATCTCCTTGTCTCCATGAACAATATTGTATGAAATAGTTGTAACACTTTGTAATATTATACTTTTATAGCAATATAAGTACACATTTTAAACAAATCTAAATTATGCTAACTCGCAATTGTATATCAAACCAAATAACATAATAAGAATCCATGGTCTAATCCTCGAAAATGATTATAGAAATAAAATCCAAAATCAACTAATAAATGTTCTCGCGTTTATTAAGTCCACTAAGCTTAGTCTCAATTAAACACTGGGTGCCACTCATCACTCTTCCCGCTCTACCCCTACTTACCTGCGGAAATGAAACAATAAAGAGTGAGCCAAACGCTCAGTACAAATATAATATAAATAATTTACGGAGTATAAATACGAACAGATTGTGCTACCAACACGAAGGTTTCAACTGAAAATGATATAAAAACCAAGAATATAATTCCGAAACAGTTTATCAATAATTATTGAAGCAGCATGATAATATTCAAAACAATTAGGCTAACAATGAAATGAAAAAGTAAGGCCGAATAGCAAATAAGGTGGAAATAATATGGGTCTCTTACACAAAACTATACTCGCTAAACTCCAATCACCAGCAAAGTATAGGACAATGGTTTCTCCCTCGGTAATCCAGAAGAAGAAGTAAGGAATGTAAAATACATCCCAATAATAGAATAACGATCATGATCTAATCACATCTCATACTCCAGAGACGTGCTCGTATACTTACCCACCGATATGAGTAGGTGCCTAGTTCACCTTTACTCCGAACTCCATGTGAACATTGTCTGTGATTTACCCACACAGATCGGTCTAAGAGCCCAACAATTAGGTTACAAAGGTTGCTTGACTCGTTGCTCGAACAGAACAAAATAAACAATGTTGCAAGAAAATGCGAAATAAAACAATAAGTACGAGTCAAGGCAACAATAAATCCAATAATAGGGAATTCAAAACAAAATAAGAACATGTACCAAAAGGTACACGTTGAGTACAATGGGATCGCAATTTTAGAAAATTAATTGATAATAAACGCAACAAGTATTTAAAAGAAAGAGAACAATAAATAAAAAAAATTTATACCTGATAATAATGTTAAGCTAACTTTAAAGTATCCGAATTTCGGTGTGTAGCTAATAGTCTCTATGCAAATATATAAACAAATTTATTTGTAATCGTATACTAGTTATTAAGACACTTAATTACCGAGCCAAGTACTATACATATAATTTTAAATCAAGGTACTATAACTTATAATGCATGCCACAAAATATTAATAAAATAATAATATGATCAAAAGAGTCTAAGCTAACTACTGGACACTCAGGACAAGTCTTTAACTAGTAACATGAGTCTTAGGTCGAGAAATTCGAAAACAATAAAGTTGATTAATATCACCAACTAATAAAATAATAATGATTTAATAATAGAAAATCTTAGCTAACAAACAAAATTGATAAACAAATATTGACTAGCATTACTACTCCACTAAGCTAGCCGAGCGCCATAAATAAATTGAAAGAAAACAGAGGAACTATAAACCAATTAATCCAAATATGCGTATATCTAGTAAAAGAATATACATAAATAAATAAAATAATTATAATTTATTATTATAATAACAATATTATCAAATAAACATGTCAATAGATTAAGCCAAAAGAAACATAAAAATAATAATAAAAAACGATAGCAGCTTACAACTTGTACAGAATATAACTTACATTTATTCAATCCTATATACCCAAACTCCACCACAATATAAACAAGAAAATAATATAATTTGCTAGATAAAATAAAACTAGAGAGTAAATGTTGTAATCACCTTTTAAGAGTCATGATCAAATACAACATAATGCCCGAGACATCATTTTAAGTACATGAATATTTATGCATATCAAAACAAATCGAGCCCAAGTCATTCTATATTACTACTTATAAAATTCATAAAACATTGAAACTCCTGCCAGCTTTAAACTACTATTTAATTCAAAAGGCAAACATCACTTTGGAATGAAAAAAAATAACCTTTAATAATATGAAATTCTATTCTCAACATTCAAAATTTTTGAAGACTAAAAATATTAACAATAATAAATAACAATAATTACATGATATGCTCAATTTTTAAATAATAAATGTACTCATGACAGATTATAATGATATACACATACCCATCAAAATTAACAAGGCAATAAAAAATATAAATTATAAAATCAATAAAATAGATATATAATTGAACATATAAATAATAATGTTTTGAATTATTAATTTATGATATTATTGGGTCTATATTTTTATACAAGAATTTTCAAGAAATTATTATACTATTATTTTATCAAAATTGGTCATTTTTTGAATTGAACTGGGCTCAAGTTGGGACCGGAGAAAAATATTAATTTACAACACCACCGCCACAGCGACCGCGTATACCGAGTACAGCGTACATCGCGTACAGAGGCCCCTCATAGTCCATCTTCATTGTTGTGTCTGGGATTGTGGAAACTGCTGAGACGCCCTTATAAATACCACGCGTACAGAGAGCCCTGAATTAGATAACACCAAGCGTATATTGATAGATTATTGATAATACTTACATACATTAAGATAGATTATTGATAATACTTACATACAAAGATAAAGACGAGGAGGAAGGAAATGAAGCTTCTGTCCGGTGAAGTCGTTGAAGTAAGAAGCACGGAAGAAGGGTTTGTTGGTTCTTGGCATGCGGGTAATGTTTCTCTTCAGACAAAGGCTTTCGATTAATTGAATATCATCATATTTTATCTGATAATTCTTGTGAAAGGCTTCTTGAATCTGTTCATGTTTCTAATTTTATTGAAGGAGAAGGGGTTTGTGATGATGGGTTGGGGTTGGGGTTTAATTATCGCGGATTGATTTTGTTGGTGAGATTGCAAAACTGCATGAACACGAAGATGTGATAACTCAACACTAGAACATGACAGGTAAATAATACTACATATACACATAAATCAGGAAGAAATGAAGACAAGGCAAATACAAAGAATCAAAATATTAGAAG
>PHNY01032989.1:28282-38536 GCA_003724115.2 Anethum foeniculum | reverse complement strand
ACTAAGACTCGAGACAACTCTTTTTTTGGATCTATATTGTCAGATTGTTTAGAAGTTCTCAAGGACTTGAGGTCCCATTATGTGTATTTTGTGAGACGATCAGCGAATTTAGCGGCTCATTTGATAGCAAGGGTAGCTAGTTCTATGATTGATTGTGAGGAGTGGTTTCTTACGCCCTCCTTTCTTATCGATGTACTTGATCAAGATTTGAATTATTAATGGTGATTTGCTTTTGGTTTCAAAAAAAAAAAACATCGGAAAAGATATTTTTAAAGTAGATTATATATCTTATTTAGTTTTAGTTGTTCATATTATTTTTAATTAAATAAGTTAGGTTATTGTGATTTATATTTAAATTTTTTAGGTAGAAGAACAGTATTTAAAATTTTATTTTCTTGTGTTAAAATTACGTATTATAAAATTTTTTAGAAAAAATATATATACATAATTAAAGTAAAAATTATGTACTTTTCTTTTAAGAAAATGCAGAACATTCTCCGTAAAGTGTCGACTGAGATAATTGTGTTTCTCAGTAAAGACTATAGTGTACTATTAACAAAAAGTGTAATTACTTGTATATACAGTACCTGACCTCTTTAAAGTTCGTATTTTAAAAAAAGTTTTGTAAATACTTTTTGAATATCAACTAAATATATATCAAAAATACAATGTTATGATAAAATAGAATTTTGTGAAATTATCAAAATTACTATTTTTTTCTAATTTTTTTTGCAATTTTATCATCTTTCAATCAATCACATATCCAACTAGTTGTATTCAACTAGTTGTATTGACATTTTTGGGACATATGCTACTAATAACTAGTTGCATGACTTAAATTAACCACATATCCAACTAGTTGCATTGATTTTTTTGGGTTGTTGTATTTGGTTACACGGGGTTCTAAGTTGCACAGAGTTGCATAAAAAACATATTTTTGTAAAAAAAATATTTTACAAAATTATATTTGCAAATAAAAATTTAAAAAAAACATATTTTTTACAATTTTTAAAAAAAATGATAATAGTTTTGCAAAAAAAATTTTGAGTTGGGGTATCTTTTCAAGAAAGTCCTAAAATCTTTTAGTAAAAAAAAAAAAAAATGCTTTTAACTACTATTGTCAACATGTCTTAAAAGTAAAACAATTTGGACCCCTGACCAACCATGGTGATAGAATGTTCCCAAAAGCCACAATTATATCCCAGAAGAGTTGTACGTCAATAAAAAACAGTAATTTACCTGGAAGGCTTCATTGATAGCTATGAAGCTCCTTCTACCACAGAATCAGGACCATTTAAACTCTCCCTACTTCTATTTACTTCTTTTCAAAAAGATACTATACTGAAAAACATGTAATATGACTGAAAAACATGTAATATTTCAAAACCCAATAATCAATTCAGAAAGTGTTTTGATTTCAAGATGGATTAGTAAGAATGCTGATATATGTGAGGAAACATGCATACACAAAGAACTATAAAATCTGAAGATAGAGGGAGATATAGGTCACACAACAGTCTGATATTATTATAGGCATTTTCAGCAGCCAGGACTCGAGAGTTCAGTCTCTCAGACACAACAAATAGTCATTTAGGAACACATAAACATAGTAACAGAACAGTTGGAGGAGCAAAAGAAAAAGGAACAGTTGGAGGTTCACAGTAACATGGCAAGAGTTACACAGATGACTAATTTACACACTTGAAACGAAGAACAAATTTCACATTCCCAGAAGCAGCTTGTTCATTTGGGATATCGCTCCATGCCCCTGACACACAGTAGCGACCCACCACAGCACGAAAGCTCTGGAAAACAAATGTTAGTATATTAAGCATCTGAGTAAGAGACTAAACCACAATCATCCCCCCCCCCAGCCCCCGCCCCCCGCCCCCCGCCCCTCGCCCTCCCGTCATATAAAAGTTACAATTAATATGCAAGATAAACCAAAACAATAATCCTAAGCAAGTTGATGCGTTTAAATATGAGTTCAGTTTATAGGAATTTAGTTCCTCGTAGAGAAATGCAAAATTACCTGCGGCAGAAAGGCAGGGACAACAGCGGTGGGCGACTCTTGAGATCCTTGAAAAACCAGCTTAATGTCCTGCAAAAGCCACCCATGGCATTTTTATTATATGTTTTAGTATCTCTCCAAGTTATTTGACAAAACAAACATCAAATGACAAGAACACAAAAAACCCAAACCTTAACATTATGCATCATCTGGAACTTAGTACTTTCATTTTTATACTGATGCATCTATTTCATCTAATATGATATATTATTTAATTTACTGATTGCTTTACCTTGAGTGAGCAGCATAGTATAAACTCTTGATTCTTACGCAGAAAATCCAGAGGTCCATGTGGCATCGTTGCTGCCTTTACAAACGATAGCACGTCAGGGACATCAACATTGAGCGGAAAGTTAGTCAAATCCGAGCAGGCGATTAGAGGGATCTCCTTGAGTCCTCCAGAAAACTGCAACGCATTTGATTACGTGGTTATATATCATCCCATGTATATATAATGAATAGAAGCGGGACAAATAGGAGTACAATTTTGACCATTCATTTGAGACATGCCAAGTTGGGAACTTCTTCTGAAGCTAGAAGTAAAGACTATATATATTGCCCAATTATGTGCCTATGATCTAAATAAAATTTTATTCCCTTTTTTTCCCTAGGTGATGACGTTACATTAAACTCCATTATAAAATATGACACAGGTGTGATGAAATTTATGCATAAAGTAATATTGTATTTGTTTCATATGTACATATATTTTTCTCAATTTTTTAATTCCCTTCAGATATTGCTAGGCCAAGTTCTGCAGGAGATTTCATTCAATTTTTTCCATCTGCTTTGCAGGAAAGCTGAAAATTACCATATCTTTTAATATCCACTCAATAGAAAAAATAGAAGAAAAATGGGATTTGGTAGGTCATATTACAGCATCCAATAGTTAGAATTCTACAATTCATAAATACATCCTATGGTATGCATAAAGGGTGCAAGGAATACAATGCCACCACATATATGTAGATATAAGAGCAAAGCCAATGATAGTACTAAAATACATATAGCTATTGCTAAATTATGAAATCAGAAAGTGATTTTTGATGTTAAACAGAACTTGTGATCCAATGCATGATTTTAAAATGGCACCAAATATATCTAAAAATAGGTATATTTCATTCGACTAATCTTTAAATGCATTATTTTATTTTTAACTTCACTTTAAATACTCATCTATCTCCACTTTCCCACTTGCATGCTTATGTGGCAAATATAGTAACATCTATACTTGATTCTATATTTAGCACCAAGCATAGCATTTTGCATCCATGTTTAGCACCTCACTGGAGTGAGTTTTTTTTTCTTGGATGCTATATTATAGAAATAGCACCACTTTTAGCACCACTGCTGGCCTTGCTATAATAGAATGTGATAACAGTACGGAATTTAAAACCTTCATCCTTGGGATAGAGACACAGTTGAGTTCACTTGATGTTTCAGTGGGCAACTTGGTTATGGTCCCAGAAAGGAAAGGCAGCCTAGATGAACAAATAAAAAGAGATTAGTGGCCAAGTCAAAATCGGTATCATGAACATATTGAAGATCTGATTAGCCAAAAAAAACATATTGAAAATTTGTTCTTACTTCATTAGCTCAGAAGAGTACCCCTTGGAACTACGAGCAGACGCAGACCAAGACAGGTAAGAGTTGACTATAGACTCACTGTTTGACAGCTGCAACAATTTCTCACCCAAATAAAGATTATATTAGAAAGTGTCTATTTTGTTAGTCTTGTACAGCTATCAACAAGAGTGCTTACCAGATTAATTTGGATGTTTGGTATTCTCAACATGTGAGAAAAACAAAAATTTGTAAATATATAATACTATTCAAGGAACACATATTTTAATTAATTTATTTTATTTTTACTGTAATCTGCTAGTGTGCAAAATCATATAACAGGACAGTTGTGCATTTGTCAGACAAAGTATCTCACTAGGCATCTATTTTATGATTATAAATTTAAAATGTGAATAGACTAACAATATTAACTTGTGCTTTAAAGATTCAAAAGTTCTGCCAACATGAACAGACGCAGACTCGATGCATATTATGACTAAAAGTGTCTTCATATAGCAGACTTTCTTTTGATAAAGTAATACTTAATATATAAGATACTATAGTTATAATATGTGGGGAAGATTCAAATGCCTTCATAGAAGCCTTCAGAAACTACTATCTTACATAATCCCAGTGTAATATTCCTAGCCGTGTCCACATGATTAATATTGCTTTAAGTATATAGATTGAGGGTGTCAAACAAGCAAAGTGTACCGACCACCTGGGGAGCTGCTCCTCTTTATATACCCAACTAACTCCTTGATAAGTTGATCTCATATTTATCAGTATTACAAAACCTAATATCTATGTAAGGAATGGATCGTAAATCATATTATTAGCCAAACTCCACTTGCCATGTAAACATGGAAATAAGATAATCCATCACGCAGTAGATTTAGTAGTTGATTCAGTCAGATTTTTGCTGCCGAAAGGATTCCATTAAAGAATGAAATCTACTTCGCAATATCCTTGAAATAATACTAGGTCTTTTCATCTTAGACTGGAAGTAATTATAAACACAAAATGTTTTAAAATCCATAAGAAGATATTCAGTTTCACTACATCCATATTGTCATTGTAAATCAAAAGAATGCTATTTACAACAAATAATCTTCTAAACAAGGATGACCACAAACTTAGAAACTTGACCAATAACCCATCATATTCAAAAGAATTTAATAGAAGCACATTCGCTGCATCACTTCTCTTACACATGTGCTAAGGTGGCTCTAGCAAAAAGTGGTGAACCGTTAGTTATAGGTCGCTAATTCAATGAGTATGGGAGGCTAGTAATACTGGTGACCTTAATAGAAAACGGTAGAGAAGAGTTGATTAGAAAATATGGTGTAAACTGAACCTAAAAAAACGTTAAAAGACTTTCAGGGGGATGCTAGGTCAGGGTCATGAATTGAAATATATAGAGGAATTTGGATAACGAACCTACATAATGATGGAAAGGATATATTTAGGGGCTAATTAGACCTTTGATGGTTTCGTCGGGTTCTCTTTTTGGTTTTTGGTTTACTTGGATAGCAAAAATGATCAACTAATATAGAAAGGGAAATGAGCAAAATATTAAACGAAGAATTTCATATCTAATAGAGGAGACAAAATGCAGAAAGCATTTAAATGAAGAAGAAAAATATAGGATAGATCTGGAATGACATACAAATTCAAATGTGTCAAGCCTGGGGAAACATAAAGATTCGCTCCATTTATGACCTTCCCAAACATGATAATCTTACACTCATATTTCAACTTCAGTCTTCACTCTTGTGGTGATGATGGAACAGACACAATGTAATAGTTTCTGTTAATCTATTTATTCAATCATAAATAAAAAAAATAAAGATATACAAATTATTGCCTACTAACATAGAAGTCAATCAATTAGACCAAAGATAGCATTCATATTGTCGGGTGATATCAACCTGACAAAGAATGCGACAAACATTAGCAATCGTATGCCCTAAATTGTAAAATGACCTTGAGAAGGAAATTCACACAAAGATCATAAGTTAATGTACATGACAAAACTTGCAACCAGTAGTTCCCAATAATAGAGAAACTGATAAAACAAATATAATTAGCAGTTGATGAACTTTTATAATAAGCAAATATCAGACTATTTGTTGTTTCTTACACTCATATTGCAACTTCATTTACAACAGTTAACATGTTTGCTGATTCTTCAAAGTATATTTAGTTAAGGAATTTAATATAAATATTTCAAAAGAAAAAAAAAACTTTTTGTTGCCTTTTATTTTTCTTCATAATGATGATCAAAGGGACACAACATATTACTTTTAATGTATATGAATTGTAGCAAATTCAAAATAATAGGTCAATAATCCGAAAAAAGCTAACATATAAATTTCTAGATGGTAACCAACTGACAGAAAATGCGAAAAACATTCACAATCGCATGCCCTAAATTATTAAAATGACTCTGAGAAGAAAAAACACGCAAAGATCAGAATTATTTAATGAATCTGACAAAGTCTTGCAATCATCAGCATCTTGAAAATAGAAACCAACAAAGCTTATCGCAATATAGCATCTGATAACGTTAAAATAACCAAGAATCACACTGTTTCAGCACGAAGTCAACAAATTAACAAAAAAATCAGTAGAAATATGCCATAACTGAAAGCTGGTTATAGTAATTCACTAATTCTAATGAGACGAGTGGTAAATGGTAATAGATAAAACAGAAGTAAATGCATGTATATGATAAATCAAGTTATTAAAGCAAGCGCTTGTATATTGGGAATAAGTCATACATTTTCCAGTAGATTCTGGAAAAATTCCTTCTCCCTGTGCAACTGCTGAACCTCGTAATGGAGGTATTCATTCTTCAACAGAAGTAGCTTACTTGTTGCAACCGTCTTCACATTATCAAAAACAGATCTTGGAACTTCTAAAGCCAGAAAAGACTCAAGCAAAGCCTGCATAATAAAGGAAGCACAGGTAACCAGTGAAGAACTAGAAACCTAATTGTAAGTGGTAGTACTTCTCTAAAATCTAAATATGCCTACATATTGCAGCAAGTCGCGAATAAACTCCTTCTCTTTCAGCAAGAGATGCACCTCACCATGAAGAAAGTCATTCTCTAAAAGCAGCATCTTCCCAATTGCAGCCAATTTCTCATTTAATAAATTAAACACAAAGGCATCTTTTTTCTTTTTCTCATGTAACCTGTAGAAGGTAAAGAAAAAAGAGGGAGCTACAATAAATCATTTAATCTTTTGGGTCACCAATACTCTGAAAAAGCATCAAGAACAGAAACAAGCAAGAACAGTGATATGGAAATAAATAGTTTCTTTAATTAAACAGATCAAGCTAATTTAAGCATGAAAATTGATTAAGTAGAAAGAGACATCCACAGTTCAACCTTACTAAAAAGATTCACATAGACTTAGCAAATTATTAGTGAATAAACAAACTGAACAAATTATAAAAAGCAAGGATAGTCATTCCTGAACCAAAAAAGTTTACCTAAACGAAGTGAATAGGATATACACAGAAAGGAAGTCATTCCTGAACCAAAAAACTTTACCTTCGCTTTTCAAACCAAGCCTGGATCTGCTGAGAGTTCAGGTTAGAAAGTACAGAATTCTCACGGATCATTGCAATCCTCATATCATGACCTGGCTTCTGACACTCCATAAAGACTTGCTCAAAAACCCTGATCTGATCAGCTGAGTATTGCATAAACTTTTCCCCTCCGTTTTCTTGAATGTCTCCATTGCATATGCTATAATTTCCAAAACCCCCCTGCATCTCCATTTCAACCTTAAACTCAAATCTCACAGCAACGGAATTGGTGGTTATCTAGATCTTTAAAAACTTAAAACTGAAGTGGTTAATTATAAACCAAGATGGACTGTAATTAAAATGCCTTGTGGACTTGACAGCTGGAAAATTATAGTGAAACGTGAAATGATAAGAACAATCTTAGTAAAAGAATGCTGAAACGGTGGGAGTTGGCTAAGTTACAATTTGTAACGCTCACATTTTGTTGTTTGTTTGTGGGATGATTAGTCAGCATTACTAAAGTGATTTTGTCATTTGCTTTGGGACCCCGCTAGTATTCGACCACATTGGCTTTTTTCAAACAGATCTAAAAAATTTGAACAAAGTAACCTAGACTAGAATTACTTCAATTTCCATTCAACTAATAGGATATCTCTTCTATATAACCTTTAACAACTACAAATAAAAACATATTTAATCAGGCTTTAGTAATTAACGAGGAAACACCTAGAAACACACACACGCATCAATATCGTGTTCAGTTGAAGCGAATAATATTTAGGGATATGGAATGAAATTTGTAGTATTCCATGAGATCCTTCATGAATTTCATTCTATTCCCAGAAATTTAAACCTACGGATTTGAGAAGGAACATTCAATTTTCATACTACTCAATTTCTTCACAAACATTATAATAAAAATTTGCATTCTCTCATTCTTTTTAACTTTTCTCTTCTAACTCTATTTTTTCTTCTTCAATTTTGTTCGCGAATTTTACATCCCATTACATTTTCCCCAACCAAACGAAGCATTAGTTTTCCACATCGTTTCAACAAGTAGTACAGTATTAGCTAAAAGCCTAAAACGCTTGTAATTGTGTAGAAAAGACAACTAAACTAGGAACAAATTAAAGGAATCAATAATTAAGACAAATGCTCAACTAACTTCTTATTAATTGTAGGAGATTTCTTTTTTATTTTGTCTTAAGTGTAGTTAGTTTTACTAATCGTAAGTTCGTCTTAGGTATTTTCGTACTTAATAATTAAAATTTCCTAAAATCAACAGAGTGCCTGAGTTCGATTCTAACCTTCCCTTTCCGTAATAAAATAATACAAAGTGCTCTTCATTACTCAAATTCACACGCACAATGTGTGTGAATTTTTCACTAGAAACATTATAATATCTTGATAAAAGAAAATATAAAAACTGAGTGATAATTACAAAAAAAAAAAGAAAAAAGAAAAGTGAGTATGTGTGTGTTTGTCTATAAGCATAAGCATAACAAACGTGTATATGTAAAGAGAGGGTAGAGGTGCGTGTGAGAGAGATATACTTACATCATATTGTGTGTCACTTTATGAAGCTGCTGAGAGAGAGATTAGAACAACATTTTGGACTGTCGTATATAGACATCCAGAAAGGGGGGGGAGAGAGAGAGAGAGAGAGAGAGAGGGAGGGAGGGAGAGAGAGAGAGCAATTAAAGTTCATCGGTGTCAATTAGCTAAAGAAAACTTATCGGCGGCAGCCGGAGAAGAATGCAGCGAGTAGAGTGTCACCAATTAACCGGCCAAACAAAACCGGAGTTCTGGAAAATAAAAATAAGCTCAAAAGCTATATTTTAGAAATTCGCGCAAAAAATTAATTTCATCAATAAATTACTTGATTTTTTAAAATAAATATCTTTATAAAACTCACAGGAGCTCTAAAATCGTCTGAATCATATTTATCTATTTTTCTAGAGCTCTGGTTTATTAATTCATAAAAATTAAAATTTCCTTATTTACATTTGAATTTGTAGGAAAGTCAAAAATTATTAAAATCAATCATATTTCAAATATAAAAAATTAACTTAAATTTTTCTTATTTACATTCATATTTATGGGAAAGTCAATAAATATAAAATCAATCCTATTTCAAATAGGCTCTTACATATAATTCATAAAAATTAAAAATTTCTTATTAAATTCGACTTTATAGTAAAGTCAATAATTATTAAAATCGATCATATTTCAAATATAAAAAATTAACTGGAATTTTCTTTATTTACACTCAAATTTATGGGAAAGTCCAAAAATATAAAAAAAAAAAAAACAATCATATTTCAAATATAATATAAACCATATCTTATCGATCATATCTATCTTTATAAATACAAAATATTTTATGGTTTTCTATTATCTAACATGATCTTTGCATGTTCTTTCAGACCTTTTATTTTTAATAATCTTAAGAGATTTATTTGTTTCATTATGCATCTTCCTTTGTTTGTGGTGTAATGCAATACATACGCGTCGAAAAAAAAAAGAATTCATGATTCAAATCAGGTGATAGTAAACATTATGATGTCATTGCATATAATAATATTATTATTTTAGATACTGATGTTGTGTTGAGTTTCATTATCCATATTATTTATATATTTCAGTTTTGATTTTATCTATTGATTGTGCATGATTTACATTCATAAGCATTTACTCTTATGTGTTGATTTTTTTTGTGCGGAACAATTTTTCTCATACAAAATTGTTCTTATCAGAGTCATGTCCATATCTTATATATTTAATTTCTCAAATTTTCCTCTAAAATAGGTTTTATTTTTATTTAAAAAATTATGTAAAAAGACTACCGCAAAGCGCGGCTTAGTTGACTATCTTTATATAAAGGAAAAAATAGTACATTTACGTGGCACCTCTCAAATCGCCTCATTCTACTTTTTAAATTTTCATAATTTTTTGAATTAATAAATAACAAAAACTCTAATTCAAACCTTCCTTTTTAGTCCTATTTTTTAGGAAAACGATAAATCTAAACCTATTTATAATTGGGTAAGAGATTTTTTTAATATTATTACATATCATATTCA
>PHNY01032989.1:2414-15267 GCA_003724115.2 Anethum foeniculum | reverse complement strand
GAGAGAGAGAGAGAGAGAGAGAGAGAGAGAGAAGAGCAACTAAAGCTCATCGGCGTGAATTAGCTAATAAAAACTGATCGGCGGCAACCGGAGAAGAATGCAGCAATTTGAGTGTCAGCTTTTAACCGGCCAAAGAAAACCATTGTTACTGAAAAAAAAATTAGTCTAAAAAATATAGTTTTCTAAATATAATTTAGGAGAACTCGTAAAAATCAATGCTGATCCAAAATTTTATCAATATTAAATAATTAAATATTTTTTGAGAAAAGAATAAAAATTATTTTAATTTTATATGTTCGATTTGCAGATCATTTGATAAAAATTAACTCAGACATTTTTCAAACTAGAAAGCAAATATATACGGTCTAGAGACTAGATGTAAATCTGCTGCATCAACGTTATCTTAATTGTGCTTGCAGTTGGTTTAGTCCAAATCTCAGCACCGTCAATATTAGTATTTAATTCAAAACATGATTCATAGTATGATTCAATATTAGTATCAGCAGACTAGTAATTTGCAGTAGTATGATGAATTTCATGCTACTGCAATTACTAGTCTGCTGATCTGAACATTTGCTATCATATCTTAGAATATCTCGGACATGTGAGAGAATGTCCCGGCAAGGCGCAAGTACATCTCAGAAGAGAAAAACATTTAACATGCCAAATAAACCAATCAATTCAGTAAGTACTTCAATTTTAGGATGGAATAGTAGGAATGCGATATATGTAAAGAAACACAAAAAAGGAACTATAAAATCTGAAGATAGCGGGGGCGATATAGGTCACTCAACAGTCGATTATTATTACAGGCAAATTCAGCAGCCGAGACTTAAGAGTTCAGTTTCTCGGACACAACAAACACTCACAGGTACGCATAAACATAGTAACACAACAGTTGAAGGTTCAGTCATGAGTACACATAAACATAGTAACCAAAACAGTCTGGGTTTGCAGTAACATTGTAAGAGTTACGCAGATGACTAATTCACACACTTGAAGTGCAGAACAAGTTTGACACTCCCTGTAGCAGCTTGTTCATTCTGGAAATAGATCCATGCCCCTGACAGACAGTAGCGACCCACCACAACGCGAAATCCCTGGAAAACAAAGGTTAGCGAATTAAGCATCTAAGTGAGAGACCAAATCACATCCATTCTCCCTTTTTCTCCATCATATAGTAAATGTTACTACTTACAAGTAAGATAAAACCGAAACAAAAACCAAAGCAAATTGATGTGTTAAAAATATTTAAGTTGAATTTCTAGGAATTTAGTTCCTTGTAAAGATATGTAAGATTACCTGCGGCAGAAAGGCAGGGGCAGGGACAACAGCAGTTGGCGACTCTTGGGATCCTTGAAGAACCACCTTGACATCCTGCAAAAGGCACCCATTGCATTCTTATTATATGTTCCAGTATCTCCACAAGTTACTTGACAAAACAAACATCCAACGGCACGAACATAAGAAGCCTAAACCTTGACATAATGTAGTTTCCTGGAACTAAATACTTACAATTTTGTACTAATAGAACTTTTTCACATAATATGGTTTATCTGTCAATTTACTGATTGCTTTACCTTGAGTGAGCAGCCTAGTATAAACTCCTGATTCTTACGCAGAAATTCCAGAGGTCCACCTGGTATCATTGCTGCCTTTACAAAAGATAGTAAGACAGAGACATCATCTATATTGCCATTGACTGAAAAGTAACTCAAATCTGAGAAGGTGTTCATAGATTTCTCCTGCAGTCCTCCAAAAAACTGCAACACATTCAATTACATGGTTATATATCATGATCCATGTATATATTAAGAACAGAAACATAATGGACTCCGATTACCATCAATTCAATTTTAGTTCAATTTTTTACCGCTAATGAAATGGACAAATTTCTCTGCAACTGCAAGTAGATGGAATTTCAATACTGGATACTGGAGTATTGTTTTGACCATTCATATTGAGACATGCCAAGTTGGAAATTTCATCCGAAGTTAGAAGTAAAAACTAGCATATATTGTCCAATTATGTTATGTAAACATGACTCCTACTTAATGACGGTGTTGTGCCCGAAAAGCTTCAACTTTTATTGTGAACTACCAAATAGAAAAATTGAAAGAAATGTTAATTATTGACCGAGAAGGGTTATAATAGTGCATTTTGTAACAAGCTAAAACTCCCAATATTAAAGCTTATTGCTATGATTTTAGAAATGACAAATTGCAATGAACAACTGAAGCCACTAGAAGGAACGGGGAATTGTTTCACAGTGTTGTCTTTGGATGTATATAAGTCTAAATTTGTTTCACATTTCTCTGGATGCATATAAGTCTAAATTAAATTGTACTCCCTTTTTCTTTTTCCCTTGGCTATGATGTTAAATTACACTTTATGGAAAAATTACTTTTAATGATACAAGTAAGATTAAAATTAAATTTCAAGTGATAATGTTTATATGCATAATATTTTCCTTGGAAATTTTTAATTCCCTTCAGAGCTGGCTAGGCCAAGATCTGCAGGAGATTTCCTTGAATTTTTTATCTGCTTGCAGGAAAGTTGAGAAGTACCTTGTACTTTTCTACTTTGTCAGTAGAAAATAATAAGAAAAAAATGGGATATGGAAGGTCAAATTTCAGCATCCAATAGCTAGAATTCTACATTCAGAAGTATATTCTATGGTATGCAAGGAATACAATGCATCCACATATATGTATCTGTAATAGAATGTGATAATAGTACAGGATTTCAAACCTTCATCCTTGGGATAGAGACACAGTTGAGTTCACTTGGTGTTTGGGGAGGGAACTTTGCTACGGTCCCAGAAAGCAACGGCGACCTATGATGAAAAAAGAAAAGAGAACAGTTGCCAAGTCAAATTGGTACCATAAACATATTGAAGATCTACTTAGCAAAAAAACACATATTGAAGATCTGTTCTTAGTTCATTAGAGAGAAGAGTACCCCTTGGAACTATGAGCAGCCGCAGACCAGGACTGGTAAGAGTTCACTATAGACTCACTGTTCAATAGCTGCAACAATTTGTCACACAAATTAAGATTATATAAGAATGTGTCTAGTTTTTACATCTTGTCCATCTAGCAACAAGAGCGCATACTGGATTACTTTAGATGTCTGTTACTCTCAACATGTGAGAAACACAAAAATTTGTACATATATAATAATTTTCAAGGAACGTATAAGTTTCAAATCTCTTTTCACTGTAATCTGCTTATGCGTAAAATTATACAACAGGGCAGTTGTGCAATTATTAGACAAAGCATCTCATTAGGCGTCTATTTATGATTATAAATTTAGAATGTCAATATACTAAAAATATTAACATGTCCTTCAAAGAGTTAGAAGTTCTGCTAACATGAACAGGAGCAGACTCAAGGTAAACTATGACTAGAAGTGTCTTTATATAGATTCTTTTGATAAAATTAATACTCAATATCGAAGTTGTTATAGTTGTAATTTGTGTGGAAGATTCAAATAGCTTAATGAAAGCTTTCAGAAATATGCCTAGTTGTGTCTACTTTATTAGTATTGCTCAAAGTATAGATTGAGGGTGTCAAAAACAAAGCAAATGCACCAAACTCCTGGGAGCTTTCCCTCTTTAAATAGCTAATAAATCCTAGACAATTTGGTCTCATATTTTTATCAGCATTACAAAACCTAATATCCACGGAAGAAATTGATTGTAACTCATATTCTTCAGTCGAACTTTACTTGCCATGGAAACAAGGAAATAAGATTCTACATGACATTGTAGATATAATAGCAGTGTTATTCAGCCTAGTATGTAATATTCTTTTTCCTCCCGGGCTTTCCTTTTGCAAAAATTTTATATGTTAATTTAGAGAATTCGACACATCTGTCAATACTTCATCAGGTTTTTTACCTATTAATTTTAACTTACCGACTTTCTATTTTTAATTTAGCTTCTACAATTCATTTTTATTGGGATAGAAGGAGAATTATTGAAAGTGAGAACACTACTTTCTTAGTTTCCTAGGTTAAAAGAAAAAAAAAAAAAAGATGCTCCAAAAGGATTTCATGGAAGCATGTAATATTTACTTCGCAATATCATTAATAGGATACTAGGGCTTCTCATCTTAGAGCAACAATAATTATACACCCAAAATGTTTTAAAATTTATAAAAGATATTCATTTTCAGTATTTTAATGTTTCCATTTTAAATCATAAGAGTGTTGCGGTACCAAGAAAACTATTTTTTTTTTATATCACAATTGACAACAGATATAGTCAACAAGGAGAGACCACGAACTTAGAAGTTGGCCAATAACCCATCACATCCAAAAGAATTAAAGAGAAGCATAATTTCTAGGTCACTTCTTTTACACGTGTGCTAGGGTTGCACTTGCAAAAAAATGGTGAACAGTTAGTTACAGTTCACTGCCTCAGCGAGTATGGAGTCCACGGACACTGGTGATCTTTACAGAAAACGGGAGTGGAAAGTTGATTAAAAAATATGCTGCAGATTGAACCTGACAAAAGGGAGAAAAGGCTTTCTAGGGGATGGCTGTTCGGTGTCAGGATTTAGCAAATATAGAGGAATTTCAATTAGGAACCAACATAATGATGCAAGGATATACTGGTTTTAATTGAACCTGACAAAAGGGAGAAAAGGCTTTCCAGGGGATGGCTGTTCAGGATGAGGATTTAGCAAATATAGAGGAATTTTGATTAGGAACCAACGTAATGATGCAAGGATATACTGGTTTTCTTTTTGGTTTACTCAGATAGCAAAAATGATTAATAGAGTATGGAGACTAAGGACACTGGTAAACCTTTATAGAAAACAAAGAGTGAGGAGACAAAATGCAAAAAGAAATCAAAAGAAGAAGAAAAATCTAGGATAAATCTGGAATGTCATACATATTCGAACGTATCAACCCTGGGAAAACATATAGATTCATTCTGTTTATGATCTTCCCAAAAGAGATAATCTTACACTCATCGTTCAACTTCATCTACAATAGTAAATAAGTATGCGACTTAGTTAATGAAGAAATCAAATATAAACATTTCAAAGAAAAACAAAGTATTGTAACCTTCTACTTTTTTTTCGTGATGTTGATAGAACAGACACAAAATAATAGTTTCTGTTAATCTATTTATTCCCTTCATAAATAAAAGATAAATATATAAAAACTATTGCAAAGTCAACATAAAAGTCAATCAATTAGACAAAAGCTAGCATTCATATTGTCGGGTGATATCAACTTAACAAAGAATGCGACAAATATTGGCAACCGTATGCCCTAAATTATAATAATGACCTTGAGAAGAAAAACACATATAATGATCATAAGTCAGTATATTAACTTGAAAAAAATTGCAACCATTACTTCCCAATAACAGAGAAACCGATAAAACATATATAATTAGCAGTTGATGAATTTGTATAATAATAAAAAATCATGCTGTTTATTGTTTCTTACAATCATATTGCAACTTCATTGACAGTAGCAAACATATTTGCTATTACTTCAAAGTATATATAGTGAAGGAATTTAATATTAGATATTCCAAAGAAAATAAACATTTAGTTGCCTTTCATTTATTTTCATAATAATGATCAAAGTTCAAAGGACGCAACATATATTTGTGTAATATTAAAGCAGAATAAAAGTCAATATCCGACAATATTGCCGGAAAATATCAACCTGACAGAAAATGCGACAAACACACGTGATGACATGCCCTAAATCATAAAAATGACTCTCGGATAAAAAGGCAGGCAAATATTAAAATCATTCAATGAACTTGACAAAGTCTTGCAATTATTAGCTTCCTGTAATAGATAAAACCGAAAAACTTATAAAAATAGCATAGGATAAGTTTTAAAATAACCCAGAATCGCATTTTTTCAGCACGAAGTCAAATTGACAAAAAGAGAGAGTAGAAATATGCTATTATTGAAAACTGGAATGGAGATTATAACGAGACGAGTGCTACCAAATGAAACAAAAGCAGATGCATATGTATGATATACTTATTAATAAAAGCAAGCACTTGCAATAACTGGGATCAAGTCATACATTTTCCTGTAGATTCTGAATACATTCCCTCTCCCTGAGCATCTGCTGCACCTCATTATGAAGATATTCATTATACAAAAGGAGTAGCCTCCTTGTTGCAACAGCCTTCATATTTTTAAAGACAGATCTCGGAACTTCTAAAGCCAGAAAAGACTCAAGTGAAGCCTGTATGATAAAGGAAGCACAGGTAACCAGTGAAGTATTATAAACTAAACTGTAAGTTAAAGTACTTCTCTAAATCTGAATATGCATACATTTTGCAGCAGCTCGCTAATATACTCCTTCTCTCTTAGCAATTGCTGCACCTCACCATGAAGAAAATCATTCTCTAAAAGCAGCAGTCTCCCAATTGCAGTCATCTTCTCAAATAATAATTTAGATACAAAGGCCTCTTTCTTCTTTTCTTCAAGAAATCTGTAAAAGGTAAAGGGAAAAGAAAGAGCTATAATTAATCATTGAGTCCTTCGGGTCACCCTAATTCTGAAAAACATCAAGAACAGAAACAAGCGAGAATAGTAAATTTGAAAAATAAATAGTTCCATAAATTAAACAGATCAAGCTAAATTAAGCATAATAACTGACCAAGTAGACAGAGTCATTTAACAGCTTAATCTTGCTAAAATGATTGAATAAACTTAACATTGTACAAGTAAATAAACAAATTGAATAAAATATAGTAAATTTGGAAAATTAGAAGTTACATAAATTAAACAGATCAAGATAAATTAAGCATGAAAATTGACCAAGTAGAAAGAGTCATTCAACAGTTCAACCTTACTACTAAGATCGACTAAACTTAACATTTTATTAGTTAATAAACAAACTGAATAAAATTAAAAAACAATGATAGTCATTCCTGAACCAAAAACTATATTTAAACAAAGTGAATAAAATATACAAAGCAAGGATAGTCTTTCATGAACCTAAAAACTTTACCTGCGATATTCAAACCAAGCCTGAATCTGCTGAGAATTAAGGTTAGATAGTACAGAATTCTCACGAATCATTGCAATCCTCGTACCATGACTTGGCTTCTGACACTCCACGAAAAATTGCTCAAGAAGCATGACCTGTTCAGCTGAGTACTGCATAGACTTATCCCCTCCAAAATCTTGAATGTCACTGATGCATATGATATAGTTTCCAAAACCATGACCCCCCTGCATCTCCATTTTCAACCTTAAACTCAAATTTCACAGCAGCACAATGGGTTAAATTATAAACCAAGCTGGTCTATAATTTAAATTGCCTTGTAGACTTTAGTGTTGGTAAAATTATAGTGAAACGTATAATTATAGTGAAACGTATAATGATAAGACCAAGATTAATTTTTGTAGAAGAGTGTTGAAACGGTAAGAGTTGACTACGTTACAATTTGTAACGCTCACATTATTTTGTTGTTTGTTTGTGGGATTACTCAGCATTACTAAAGTGATTTTGTCTTTTGCTTCGGGACACCACTATAGACAAACATACAAGGATGTGTATATTTGATCACATTGTCTTCTTTCAAACATGTCACAATTTTGAACCAAGTAACCTAGACTAGAACCAATTCAATTTCCATTTAACTTTAAGAATATTTCTTTAAATAATTTTTAACAACTACAAATATAACCCATATTTAATCAAACTTTTAGTAATTTACAAGGAAACACGTAGAAAAACACACACAACAAGAAAACACTAATGTTGAGTTTGGTTGAAGCCAATGTTAGAGGGGAATTGAATGAAAGCTATACCATTTCACGGGTAAACATACATGATTATCATTTATTCCTTCATTCAACTCCTAGCAAATTGAACTACAGTTCAAACCTAACAATTTGAGAATGAAAATTTAATTCTCTCAATTTTTTTTCTCTCTTCCCTCCTATCTTTATCAGTTTCACCTTCAATTTTGTTCACTAATTTTTTATTCTATTCCATTCTCCAAAACCAGTCTGAGCATAAATTATTAAATTTATCACATAGCTTTACCGCATAGGATGACGAAGACAATTAAATAAGGAACAAATTTAATGAAACAATAATTAAGCCAATTACTCAACTATCTTATCTCTAATTAAAGGAGACTCTCTTTAATTTGATTTAAACACCAAAGTCCATGCCTATAGTTTTAATAATCTTAATTTCGTCTTAAATATTTTGCTCCCAATTGTCTAGAGTTCGTTTCTCACTTCCACTAATATATCAAAACAAAGTTTGCATTAATACACTACTTCACAGTTCACACCCACCATACACACCTCTGTGAGATTTTATTAGCGAAAATTATTAAGTAACCATTTCTTAAACTGAGCTATAACACGATATTAAATAATTCATCTAAAACTTTAGGTGTTTCGGGAAGGCCTAACTAAATCATATATTATGTAGTTTAAAAAAAAAAGTAACTGGGACATTGTAATTTATTGATTGAAAAAAATATAAGAATTGAATGATAACAAAAAAAAAAAGGGTTTACATGTGTGGGTATAACAATGACAAACATCTGAGGAAAAAAAAAGAGAAACATAGATATACATGCAAAGAGAGGGTAGGTTCAAGGGTGTGTGGAGAGAGATACTTACATCATATTGTGTGTCACTTTATGAAGCTGCTGTGTGTAGAAAAATGGATTAGAACAACACTCTGGCCTTTCTTATATAAACATCCTAATATTTTAAAAATATAAAATTGTTTTTCTGTATTTATTGTTTCAGAGAATGGGTTGCAACTCCAGCTCATCGGCGGCAACCGCAGCAGAATGCAGTTAGTACTTAGTAGAATGTGAGTTTTTTTACCGTCAAATACCTGCCAATTTACCTGTTCTTACCTCCATTTATTTCGAAAATGTCAATTTTTTAAAATTAGTTTATTTTCTGCGATGTGTTTCATTTTAGTGAAAAAATAACTAAATTAATGTTTCTGTTTCACAAAAATCGGTAGAGATAATTTGGATTTACATGTATCCAATTTCGAATCTGAATTCGGAAAATTAGTTTATTTTATGCAAGGTGTTTCAATTTAATGAAGAAAATAACTCTAATACTCTTTCTGTTTCTTAAAAAATTGGTAGTGATATCAAGTGGATAATTCAGATTTGTCTATATTCGAATCTGAAAATTCGTATATGTATTTAAGTTTCAAATTTTAAAAAATATTATCCGGATTCAACGGATAGTATCCGGATTGGATTTTCAATCACAGTCTTTGCTTTTATATTAAAAACTTGAAAAAAATTACAAAATAAATACTAAAAATCAAAATTAATTTTTTAAAATTGAGTTAAGAGTTAAAGTAATTTAGGCCTATTTTAAATTTTTTAAAAATTAATTTTTATTTATTTTTTCAATATAATTTTATTATCTATAAAATATTTAATTAAAATAATATTTTTATATATTTCTATAATATTTTTACAATTATACAAAATTTGTATAAATACATTATTTAATGAATATATATATATATATACATAAACACTCACTATAAAGTTATTAGGATAAATTTTAAATTTTATATAAATATAAATATATATATATATATATAATATTTATATATCATATATATTTAATTTCGAATACTAACATGATTATATTCGTATCCGTATTCGAATATGAAATTGTCGGATTCGAATACAAATAATATACGCTTGTTTTGAATACGGGTAATATCATATTTGTTTCGGATACGAATAAAAAAAGTCTGAAAACTCAACAGTAAATACTAAATAATAAGATGTTCTTGGTGTCGCTTAGCGGGAGAAGATATACAACACGTTCTGTTTGGATGTTCCTTTGCGGGNATGTGTGGAGACGAGTAGGGATTCAGGAGGTGTGTATAGACAATTGTCAAGGGCCTGTTCGTGATACATTATCTTATCTGTTTACTACCTGCTCTAGGGACATAATATTGCAGATAGTAGTAATATGTTGGAGGCTTTGGTATCGTAGGAATCGTTGGGTCTGGGATAAAATTATGGAGTCAGATTTCGGGGTCCATACAGCAGCAAAGAGTCTTCTTGATGACCGAAAGAGGTGCCAAGCGATGGATGTAAGTAACAGGGGTCTCAAGAAGGGGACAGCAGCGAAGTTTGACGCGTCCTCCTACTAATTGGCTGAAAATTAATATTGACGCAGCTACTTTTGCGGACCTGCAGAGTATAGGGGTCAGTTGTGTAATCAGAAATGATCATGGGGATTTCATTTGTGCAAGGGCAAAAAGAATTGATGCAGATATGCAACCGAGGGAGGCTGAAGCTCTAGGACTTAAGGAGGCTTTATCTTGGACTATAAATATGGGGTATAAGAGTTGTATTTTTGAAACAGATGCGGTGATGTTAGTTGATGCTTGTAAAGGGAAGCAAAGTAGGTCATATTTTCACACAATTGTGTCAGATTGTGTTGATCTTTTTAAGCACTTTGATAATGTGCTAGTAGAGTATGTTCATAGGTCTGCGAATGTTGTAACTCATACGTTAGCAAGAACTACTCATTCTATGCCAGACTTCTAGGAGTGGTTTAATGTTGCTCCATATATTATTTCTGATGTACTGATAATTGATTCGATCTAATATAAGTAAGTACTTTTGTTCAAAAAAAATAAAGGTGTTCAGAAAATTCAAAGCCCGAAACTCGATAAGATTTAGAAAAATGTCCAAAAAGTTCAATTCAGAAAAAAGTCCAGTTAGGGTCCGCCCGGCTCACAGGCCTAACAGACCCTTTTTATTGAAAAATCGGCGCGATCCGAAACCTGAAATTATAAATAAAAGCCCGATTTTTTTTGTAAAAAAAATTACATAGAAAAATCCAATTGCATCCGGATAAAAGCCTGTGACTTTTCAAAAAGTCTGGATAAAAATTCAATTATTTCTACATATAATTTAAAAATATACAATAATTTTAATATATTTTAAAAAACTATATTATACAATTAGAAGTAGAACAATATATATTTGGTTGGTTGTCGATTTTATAAGATCTTAAGATTGATAATGAAAACCATTACATGTAAAATAAAATAATAAATATTATTTATTTCGATATTTATTTAAATTATTTCTTATAATTTAATATATTATTTTCTTCGGTATCTAAATTACTAGCATAAATCAATAAAAAGAATATAAACTATTATTAATATATAAATTAGAAAAACATGGATAAAAACCCGATTCAACTCGATGTAACCTAAAACGGATTTCATATTTTAAAAAAAATTCAGGCCAGCCCGATTTTTTAAAAAATCCAGACCGATACTTTTCTAATAAAATCCCTGCCCAGTGAACTTTTTATGTATCTCCCTAAATAGACGGCCCACTCAAGCAATGACTTTAACAATATGGGCTTGAATGATATTAAAGATTATGTACACATTTTCCCTTGTATTCAAAAATAAATATAAAAAATCTGATTTTATTTCGAAAATGGCAATTTTTTAAAATTAGTTTATTTTCTGAGAGGTGTTTCATTTTAGTGAAAAAATAACTAAATTAATGTTTCTGTTTCACAAAAATCGGTAGAGATCATTCGGATTTACATGTTTCCACGTTCGAATCTGAATCTGGAAAATTAGTTTATTTTCTGCAAGGTGTTTTATTTTAATGAAAAAAATAACTCTAATACTCTTTCTGTTTCTTAAAAAATTGGTAGGGATGTCAAGTGGATAATTCAGATTTGTTTGTATTCGAATCTGAAAATTTGTATCTGTATTTAAGTTTCAAATTTTAAAAAATATTATCCGAATCCGGATCTGACGGATAGTATCCAGATCGGATTTTCAATCACAGTCTTTGCTTTTATATTAAAAACTTGAAAAAAATTACAAAATAAATACTAAAAATCAAAATAAATTTTTTAAAATTGAGTTAAGAGTTAAAATAGTTTAGGCCTATTTTAAATTTTTTTAAAATTAATTTTTATTTATTTTTCAATATAATTTTGTTATCTATAAAATATTTAATTAAAATATATTTTTATATATTTCTATAATATTTTTACAATTATACAAAATTTGTATAAATACATTATTTAATGAATATACATGTACATAAACACTCACTATAAAGTTATTAGGATAAATTTTAAATTTTATATAAGTAAATATATATATATATATATATATTTAATTTTGAATACGAATATGATTATATCTGTATCCGTATTCGAATACAAATAATATACGCTTGTTTTGAATACGAGTAATATCATATTTGTTTCGAATACGAATAAAAAATGTCTGAAAACTCGACAGTAAATACTAAATAAAGGTGTTCTGAAAATTCAAAGCCCAAAACTCGATAGGATTTAGAAAAATGTCCAAAAAGTTCAATTCGGAAAAAAGCCAGTTAGGGTTGGCTCGGCTCACGTGCCTAACAGACCATTTTTTATTGAAAAATCTACACGATCCGAAAACTGAAATTTTGAATAAAAGCCCAATTTTTTTTTAAAAAAGTACATATAAAATGTCCAATTACATTCGGATAAAAGCCTATGGCTTTTCAAAATGTCCGGATAAAAATTCAATTATTTCTACATATAATTTAAAAATATTCAATAATTTAATATATTTTAAAAATTATATTATACTATTAGAAGTAGAACAAGATATATTTGGTTGGTTGTCGATTTTATAAAATCTTAAGATTGATAAATGAAAACCGTTACATGTAAAATAAAATAATATTATTTGTTTCGATATTTATTTAAACTATTTCTTATAGTTTTTTTTTTGTCGGGGTCTACATACTCGTAGATGAATTGTATCGAAATACAATAGCAGCATCAAGGGATCTTTCACTCAT
>PHNY01032986.1:8762-23613 GCA_003724115.2 Anethum foeniculum | reverse complement strand
AAACGAGCTAAGCAAATAGCCGCTTTGTTTTCAGATTGCTTCATATATAGAATATAAATATTCTTGATAATAAAAATGATTACAAAGGTTTCTCGAGCAATCCAGTCGTCACTAACATCTCCTGCGCATATAAAAAACCGGTGATAGACCAGTGTTCATACCCATCAGTTACACCAACTGAAGTTGGGGATACAGATGCCCCATATATTGAACAATCATTTGTTATGCAAGGTGAGCTCTCGCGATAATCACTACCATTCCAGATTTGAAACGGGTTTCCCAGATCTCTCAATAGATCTCTCAATACACCGTAGAAATCATTCTTAATGCAACATGACAACAAATCAAAAACGCAACAAAACATACGCCCAAAAAATTGGGGACAATCAACAACCCAAAAAGATGGGTACGGCAACAAGATCTCACCCAAAAAGTATTAGATCTCAATTTTATTGAAAAACTAATAAATAGAAATTAAAGATTCAGAAATGAAGGAAACGGGATGAGAGAATGGGTGTGGCGGATATGGGTTTGATGAAAGGAAGGGATGATGGAGTAAAGTTATGGACTGCGGCCGACTCTCATAGGTAGTTAGGGTTTTTATGATATAATAACTTCAAAATTAGATATATTAAGTAATTTCCCCAAAAATTATTCCCTTACACGATTTAAAAATTGACAACATAAACAAAAAGAGATTAATTTCAAAATTAATTTCTTTTTCTTCTTTTTTTGGCGTGAAATTTCTGAAATATTTAAGTAATTTATCAAATCTGTTTTGAACTTGGTTTTCCCAGTCATTGTACAAAAGCTCCGTCAAGGCCTCAACATAAACACTTTTCCTGTTGTTTGTTATTCTGATATTCAAGATATATACGTACATACATAAATACATCTTCAACAAACACGAAAAACAAACACTGTGTGTGTAAGCAGCCCCTTATTCTGTAAGTTGCAATTACTTAATTGATTATTATTACCTGGGTTTCTTTTTGATTGAATATAATCATTGAATTAACTATAAATTCATGTATATATGGCTTCAAGATTGATTATTATAGCACCCCATGAAGCTAGTAACTTACTTGAAACCTCTTTAAGAGAAGCTTTTGAGCTTCTTGAATCTCAGTTAAGGCCCCCTTTCTCACTCAAAATTCGTAATCAATTGGAGTATTTTGAAATTAATAAGGCTATTCTTTATGGGATTTTATGTGAACCCCAGTTGGCCAAAGTTCATATTAAGCACTTACATGGGATTGTTACTGATGGGTATGCGTTTTTTACGAATACCCTTGTTAGAATTGTTAGTGAATTGTATGGGAAGCTTGTGGATTCCGTTAGGGTGCAGTTAATTTGGGTTAGTTTCGAAATGATTGATGTTTTGGGGATTGGGTTTGGGGGTTTGTTGGTGGCCCTTTTGAGGCAAATTGTTGGTGGGGATTTTAGTGAGAAGAATTTGTGGTTGTGTTCGGAGATGGTTCGTGTTTTTATGGCGAGATGGGATTGTTTGTTAGAGGAAGAACCGTTGGTTTTGACGAGTGGTTTGTATGTTTTTCTTAGGTTATTGGCAGATCATTGTAGGATTGTTGGTAATTCGAAGATTGATGTGTTGAGAAAAATGGAGATTGATTTTTGTGTTAAGTTTTTGAGGGAGCAGTTCCATTTGTGTATGAAGATAGGGAGGGATCTTGTTAGGCTTTTACAAGAATTGGTTCACGTACCAGAGTTTCGAGCTATATGGAAGGACTTGATGTTGAACCCTAGTGAATTCAAAGTTCCCGAGTACTTGGATATTTCTCAGCTTTATCGTGTTAGGACACCGAATAAGTACTTTTTGCTTCGCATAACACCTGAAATGGAATCACAGTTGCGCTTTTTGCTTACACATGTCAAGTTCGGTAGTCAGAGAAGGTACCAGGTCTGGTTTGCGAAGAAGTTTCTCTTTGTGGCAGAGAGGGAGACTCTTCTTATTGACATAGTCAGATTTATTTGTTGCTCACATCACCCGCCTAATGAGATCATCTTATCGGATATAATCCCTAGATGGGCTGTCATTGGCTGGTTATTGAAATGCTGTAGGAAGAATTATGTGGGGGCTAGCGCTAAACTGGCACTATTTTATGATTGGCTTTTCTTTGATGAAAAAGTGGATAATGTAATGAATATTGAGCCTGCATTCCTACTGATAGTTAACTCAATGTCCAAATATATTGATATGACACATATGCTTCTCGATTTTTTGCTCCTTGTGGTAGATAACTATGATACAGAAAGGAGAAATATCATTGTTCACGGTGTTCAATCAGCCCTTGATGTACTTGTTAGGAGAGGTGTTGTTCAGTCCCTGGATGTTTTGTTTTCTTCTCATAAGCTTTCCCCTTTCCTTAAAGAGAGAATCATAAAGCTGTTATCGGAGAGGAAAGCAATTCCTTTAGAAGACTTCCAGGCTGGTGGTTTTCGTGGTTGCACTTCCTTGTCCGTAGATCAGCCTGTTGCAATAAGGGTGGAATCTGGAACGTTACAACATGGAATCTCGGCATGTGCAAGCCGGAATGATGCAAAATTGGCCCCCCTTACTAGTGTATCTGTTACTTCCTGTTCTCCGCCAGCAGAGGATAATGACATCCATGAACAAAGTCTAGAATCTTTGATTCAGAATCTAGATAAAAACATCCGAAGTTCAAAACAAATGGGTGTGCAGACATTGGACAAGATCCTGCACTTATATGTGAATTTATCTTCTGAAGGAGACACTGCCAATTTTTCACTCAGCCCTGATCAGTTGTCTAGTATAATTGCAAAGGAATTTCAGTCGAGCGGGTACCAGCTATTTGAAGAAAACTGGGATCAGGACCCTCAATCTGCAACAGCCATAATAGTGCGTCACTTCATATTTTCTCAGCATGAGAAAATGCAACTTATGTTTTTGTGTTGGTATAGAAATGGTCTTACAGTTGGGCCTTGCTTATTGTCTTATGCATCAAATCTTGCTCACGAGGCTCATGTTCTGGGTTATGATACGCATCTCAACACCCTTACACATCCCGACACCCTGAGAGTATCTGACAAGATAACAGAGTCTGGAATGTCGCTGCTTAGATGTCATTGTGAGCAGCATTTCTGTTTTCTGAACAAAGGAAAGGAGCCTTCTCAAGTTAACATCAACGACAAACTAGTAACTACCTTGATAGAGGGTGCCTTTGCTGCCTATAGGTGCTTTATCGTGCATAGGGGAAAGGAACTTCCTACAAATTCTGAAAATGTCCTGCCTAAGATACTCTACCATGATCTGATGTCCTATGCCAAACGGGATATCAAATTGTTCAAGTTTTCGCTGTACAGTGTCTCATCTAATCTTCGTGAGTTATTTTTAGGTGAAGAAAACATAATGAAGTCAATTGTGAGTCAGTTGGAGTATTCTGACCTTCTTGATTTACAATTTGATCTAGGATTGAAAAGATTATCCATATTTGGGGACAGTACTGAAGCTATATGTCACTTGATCAAAAGTTCTTTTCAATGGGACTGTATCAAACAACATAACTTTTGGGGTTTGCTGAGATCAGAGCTTGCAGTTTCTGAGGTTCCATTAGAGAAGGTGCTGTTAGAATTTTTCTGCGCTGATGATTTAGATCTTAAGCATTCCTCCATTGCTGTTGGTGGACTGTTGGCATTGTGCAGCTCTCTTGCACCTACACCTAAGCTTGTTGGAGCAGTTCTTTTACTACCTACTAGAAAATTCACCGACTTTGCTACGACAGTTCTATCTGCTTGGGCTGTGTCTAATACCTCAATGTTGTTTACTAGTTTGGCTGAATTTATGGACAAGATGAATGCTGGGGATTCTATGATTTCTGATCTGAGTGAGATAATGGTCAATAACTCTGCCTTCATATGGTTATTAACTTTTCTGGATGCAAAAAGGAATGAGAAGCAACAACCTTAGTCTATATATTGCCTGGGTCAAATTTATGCTTGGATTTGATCAAATATGGTGTATTTTTCTTCAAACAAGTGTATTGGAAAAAATGGTAAGTTTTATGCATCATAAAATTCTGTTGAAATAGTAAGTTAATCTGTTGCACTTGCCGAAAGAAAGTAATGCATCATAAACTTCCTCTGGAGTGTGTGAGGACGCATTATTTATGGGAGATTAGTTGGAGGAGGGTGCAGAAATTTGGTGTAGTAATGGTGTGGGGATTAGAAGCCTTGGGTTGGTTTCCACTCGACTAAAAAAAGATAAATCAACAATGTTGGCAGGTTTCAAGTCGTGATGCCTCAGAAAGTAAAGTTCTTGATAGTTGGCCCTGTGGGCATTTTACAAGCACAGATTGCACTGGTAATGTTACGGGCTATAAACTCAGCTGCTGATAGCACATATTTCTGAACAATTCTTGAACGAGCATAGTGGCAACTCTTTGGTGGGATTGGTTGGAGCAGATAGGATTACAAACATTTTAATTCTGTTTCCAAGGAACTTCACTTTAAGTGAAGACAATATTGTGGCCGACTGGCGGGTGATTTTAGGTATAGCAAGGATGATAGGGTAGGAAGTGCTGGTGATGTGGAGAGGGCGAGAGGCCTAATTTTACAAGTGAAGTCAAAGGCCTTTTGTAGGTCTGAAGATCTATATGCAGACTTAATATAAGCCTATCTGGAATCAGATTATTTAACACTCCTCTATGAGCTTCTATATTATTCAGCTTACCATCTCTCAAACAGATCCAAATTGTTTATCCAACTCACCATCATACTCCATCTCCTATATAATACAAAAACCTTTCCTTCTCCTTGTCATCTTATTTGGATGGTACATCTCTAACTTCGGACAAGCAACGTACAATACCATTAAAAGATTTGGTAACCAAATGAGTCGAAATTGACGATTGACAAAGGATCAGAAGTAATAGACCCATGGCCCATCAACTGATGCTATCAATTTTAAGCATCTAATTATGTTGTTGAACTGGTAAACTCTCATATATTAATTTAAACTCTACAGAATCGACTCTCAATGTTCATTATAAAGTTCTTGTTTTAGTGTAATAGAATTCGGTACTGGGTTTTGCTATTGTAGCTAATGCTTGGTGAAATGACTTGATCATTAATTGTTGTTTGCTGGGAATTTTTTCAGAATCAGTAAATTTACAGTTTTGAAAGGAATAATATACATGGAAGTTTGATTTTTTAGCATTAAAAAATTTACAATCTTAAAAGGGATACATGTCTATACGCATGTTGAGTGTTTGATTTTTTAAAACATTTAGCCGATCTGTAATATAGCTTAACTTTAGCTCCTTTGACCTTCAATTTTGGTAATACTCTTTATAATAACACCTGAAATCTATTACGGAAATTGTCGCTATAGGGTGCAGGAGTATGCACTGTAACTAATTAAAAAAGAAAGTTAGGAGCATGTAGTTGTTTTGTTTTGCAGATGGGTCTACTATTTATTTACATGTCCACCCAATTTGGTTGTTCTTATGGTATCCTAATTCCTAAGTATGTGATTTGTTCAGTTACAGATTTACTGTTATACATCCATACTGGTGAGTCCACGTGAGTTTCTACAAGCAGTTAGAAAAGCAAGCAAAGACCTATTTATAGTAGGTTCTCAGTGTGACCCAGAAGAGTTTATTAAGCAAAGAATAATTGTTGTTTGTATTGCATTCGTTATTATTGTACTACTTTGGATTACTTATTTATCCAACGAGCAAGGCATAAAGAAGCTAACAATTGTGGAATACCTGCATGTTATTAATGTTTCAAAGATAAAGCGCCATGTAAGTAGAAAGAAAGAAAAAAGTGTAGACTCTCTACATTCAGGTGATTATATTTTTCCGTCCATTGTAATGTTATTATGGCCTGACATATAATTTCGTGTCTTTATCGAGTATTGGATGTTAAAGCATGTTTCTGCTCCATTTAAATTTTGAATTATCCTGGGAAAGGGCACAAACAGTTGTTCTAAAAGTAAGCACTACGTAGTCCCAGCTTATCTTTTTCTTGGTCTATGTGACATAGTTATCTTGAAAATTTTGATTTCATTTTGCATTTTTTATATATTTACTTATTTCCCAAGGGTTTTGTGGCATGATGAATGATGTATTAACTTACTGCGTAATTTTACTTCGTAGATTAAATATACGAAGGTTGTTACTAATATAAAACTTTACACCCTTGGTTGTCTATTTTAATTTCTGGTGTGTATGGCCTTCAACTAGAGGAACAAGACTGTTGTGCTCCATAAAGTAGATGTGTACTGTTGTAGTACTATAGGCTCAAGTTATAAGTAGATTCTTTAATTTAGTTTGCATATACTCTTCGCCTTTCTTTAAAATTGGATAATGACACAGGGAAAAGAAGAATGCTATGATCCATGTTGATGAGGCTGATATGTCTGTCCATAAAGAATTATGTGCATTGTGATCAAAACAACCAAATCAAGGATCAAAACAAAGAGTTTGTTTATCTGGTCAGTTAAATGTTCGAAACAGTACTTACATATTTAGTAGTCCGAGTAAATGTTTTAATATGGATTGAGCAAAGGGATAACCTTTCAGTATCCAGGCACCATTAATTTTGCGACCCTGAAATTAGGGGGAGACTACTAATACCATCCCGTAAACAACATTTACAATTACTTGCTATGTTTTCTGTTATTGCATTTTTAAAGTTAAAATTCTTTTACCTTTTTACAGATATCAGGAAATAAAATACTTCTTATATTTTCCGTTATCGCATTTTAAATTTAAAATTTGCTTCTTTTTTTTTTTGTTTAGCTGCCAGGATGGAATTTTTCTACCGGAAAACAGATCCACAACCTAAAAGGCAATATTGTATGGAAGACAATATTGAATTTTACAGGTGGACAAGAAAGCATAAACATCAAATATTACCAGAACTTCAGAACTTGCCTAATTCTGTCATGCCCGTTCTCCTTTAAGATTATAAAACCAGTTTTCCCTTCTGTTTTTCTGTCCTCTTCTCTGCTTCCACAACTTCGTGATTCGGAAATGGTTTGTAAATATTCAACCGCAGTTTCACCAACAGCTCTTAATGCATCTCGGGCTCATTTCATTGCAGCATACAAGAAGAGCATGAACCGATTCTCAGGCTTTTTCAGACAATCACAAATAAAGGTCAGAATGGGTGATATTTGACTAGTTAACACTTTTCTGGGGGATTTTGTTGGGGGTTTTGAGTTACACTTGTGAACCTGTTTAAAGCATTACATTAGCTGAACATTTGGCGTCGAATATAGCTCAAATTTCTTCATCATTTACTTGAAATGGGCATGAGTGATGACGTCCGCTTTCTGTAATTAAGTGTGCTAAGCTAATTGTTTACATAACTGTGAGAGTGGTGGTCATCATTTGTCTTGGTGGTGCATTTGTTGGATCACTAATTAATGGTTGCAATATTGCTAACTGGCTCAAGCTTTACCAGTTTTTAACCTTGCTATGATTATCCTATTATGCTTATATGTTTGGGGATTGAGTTTTTGGCTTACCTACTTTCAGAAGGATTTGCATTTTTTAAAGCCAGTACTTATGCAAATTTGATGCCAGAATTATATTTATTTTCTCAATATATAATTTTGATAAATGTTTAGACATCAAATATTACAGAACACGGTAAAAAAAAACAAGTGCAGAACCGGTGGTTCTCACAAGTTCACACTTCAAGGTGGTTCTTACTTGAAACCAAAGCCCAATATCATCACTAATAAATCATGACTTGTACATGTTCAAATTATGTAGATTTCACATTTCCTTGCAACTGATGTTGCAACTGGAATATAGTGCAGAAGGTTTAGAAAAATGAGTGGATTCACGGTAAGTTCCTCGTAATGAATTAAAAATCAAATTGATCACTGAAGTAAAGATAAAATATTATATATTTTTTTCACCAATTTTAACCGGTATCACCTATACTATCATTTCATGGCTACAATTCATCAGGTCGAAATCACTACAAACTTTAAATTGAATTAACAATCTTATTCAAGGATAAGGATAAGAGCACATTTGGTTATAAATAAGTTAGTACCTTCCTCTGAAGAGATAAAAATTGAAAATGGTCAAGTACATATTTTGTAATATTGCAAGTGTTATCGATGTTAAAATGTGATTTTCAAATAAAGTTACCTCATTGGCACACATCATAATATCTGGAGGTTAAATATAGATGCAAACATAAACAAATTTAGTCAAGTATGATTTTGTAGCTGCCAGAAAACTTCATGTTTCGAAGCCGGTGTACCTAACCTGTGCCACATAAGTCTAAAACTGATCCACCTATTCTTGAGGAAAAATCATTGACTTTTCAGATTAGCTATGGTGGACTTGAACTTATCTTCTCTTTCATTCTTGATCATCTCCTTCATCTTCTTCATTATCACTTTCTTGTTGTACAACAAATCTCACTCCAAAACACCAGCTCCTCAGTCATATCCACTCATTGGAAACCTCATTGGACTCATTCGAAACCGCCACCGTTTTCATGATTGGGTCACTGACATGCTCTCCACCACTCCTTCCCTTACACTCCAAGTCACTGGTTTTCTTAACCTCTCTCACGGCATTTGCACTGCTAATCCTACTAATCTTCAGCACCTTCTTCGATCTAACTTCACGAACTTCGTTAAAGGCGATCGCTTCTACTCTGTCCTGCATGATCTTCTTGGTGATGGTATCTTTAATGTTGATGGTCATCTTTGGTCTTCTCAGCGTAAAATTGCTAGCTATGAATTTAATACTAGGTCTCTTAAGAATTTCATATCTGACACTGTCAAACTTCAGATCACTAGTAGTCTGATTCCGCGTCTTGAGGCGGCTTGTGATGCTGGAGAAATTATTGATTTTCAAGATGTGCTTAAAAATTTTACATTTGATAATATATGTAGTGTGGCATTTGGGGTTGATTCCGAGGATTTGGTTGGAAAATCGGCCTTTGTTGAGGCCTTTGATTATGCAGTAGAGAGGAGTTCCGAGAGGTTTATGTTGCCGGTGCAGATGGTGTGGAAAATTATGAGGTTTTTTAATGTTGGGAGTGAGAGGAAGTACAGGAAAGCTATAAAAGTGATTAATGAATTTGCTATGGATGTGATAAGATTGAAGGAGAAAAAGTGGGAGCTGAATCAAGGAAATACTGATTATAGTAGTGAAGACTTGTTATCGAGATTCATGGGTTCAACATTGGATTTTGGATTTAGAGACCAAGACGAGAAGTGGAAGTTCTTGAGAGAGATTGTGATTAGTTTTGTACTTGCAGGTAAACTTTTTCCATCAGTTTTATGATTAGTTTGCGTTAAGTATACAGTTAGTAGTGAAAAACTTGGCGTGTTGTTCATAAAATTTTAGTACAATGAGTCATTTTGAAATTACATTAGGGTTAATCTGAGTTGTATGACGTAATCCTCTAGATTACAGACTCGACTTCTTGCTCGTATGTCGGATACCAAATTGGGTAATACATATTTATTGCAAGTCCGATTGGTTTGTTTTTTATAGGTTAATCTGTGTTCTCTTTGGTTATTTAGGTAAAGACTCAACCTCAACAGCATTGACGTGGTTCTTTTGGTTGATGTCCGGGCATCCTCGATGCAAACACTTGATCTATGAAGAATTATCATCAGCAGTTCCAGAGTCTGAGAACTGGTTAGAAAATTTCAAGTATGAGGAGCTGAAGAGGTCTCATTACCTTCAAGCAGCTCTTTCAGAAACGCTGCGCTTGTTCCCTCCTGTACCAATAAATTCAAGATTAACGTTGAGAGAGGATGTTTTGCCAGATGGAACTCATGTTGGCAAGGGATGGTTCGCTGATTACTCAGCTTATGCGATGGGGAGGATGGAGAGACTTTGGGGGCCGGATTGCAGGGAGTATAAGCCAGAGAGGTGGTTCGATAGTGATGGAGTTTATCAACCTGTTGATCAGTTCAAGTTTACAGTGTTTCATTGTGGTCCAAGAATGTGTTTGGGAAAGGAGATGGCTAATGTGCAGATGAAGGTCATTGCTGGTGCTGTAATGAACATGTTTGAAGTTGAGGTGGTCGATGGTGGTGGTTGTGCTTCCCGGATGAACGATCCACCTTATACATTATCGCTTATTTTGAAGATGAAAGGTGGGTTGAATGTACGACTGAAAAGGAGAGAACAAGCGAAATAAGATCCGAGCTTCAACCCTGTACCATTTGTGGCGTGTTATAGTTATACAGTGACAATGGTCACAGAACTGCCCTTTGTACATTGAAACAGTGAAGAGATTTATCATTTACACTTTGTACAATATCTCAGTAGAATTTAAGAAGGGGTCTGTTACGTCTATAAACAGAACAATCTCCGGTAGACAGGCCAAACAAAACATGTACAATTGGTCTGATGCTTGGTAAGTAATTGGCTATGTACACAACACAACCTGGTTTCTGATCCGCAGGTTTCATCTACAACTAGCAATATTCAAGATTTAGGAAGAAATTTTCGTACTTACTCATGACCCAATCTTCTTTTTATTGACTTCTTCTTGGCCTAAAACTAAGATTGCAACAATAAACTCTTATCAGCAGGTCATTTCACATGGAAAGACTGAAAAATTCAAAGTCGTGATAGTGACCACTGGAGAGGTGTAACCGTGTTAGGTAAATGCAGCATGTGAAATCTAATTTTTCATATTCATTTTTTTTAACTCTTCTAGTGCTTCTTACATTATCATTAACCTCTCTTATACTTTCTAAAACTCAACGAATATTGATAGTCAGCAACTGAGCAACATCAAATTTTAATTTTCAATCATACTTGATTTCATTAATTTTCATATTTGGAAAATACTATTAGAAAATAATTCTCCAATGTCATCAAGCCCGAAACCAACTATTCCTTCTGTTTGATCTGAATCTCCCTCAAACTATCCTGAACACACACTCCGTCAGTAAATCGATTACTTCTGCATTTTTTGTAAAACCTTAGTTCCCCTTCCTATTTTTTGTATGCAATCAAATTTAACTGTTTCTACAAAGCAAATTCTATCTTGCTCTTCAACTCTGCTAAATAACTCAGTGATAATATAACAAAGTTAATGTTAATGGAAGGCCGCAGTTGTACAGCAGGTTTAGATACTTCGTTATTGTGCATCCTTACATTCTCTGTTTCATAAATTTCTAAAGTAACAGCAGTAGACTTTGTAAGAGCTGACCAAAGCCTTGAAGATGGAAGCACCATTGTTTCAGCTGGTGGTCATTTTCGAGCTTGGTTTCAGTACTGCGGGCAGATCCACTAACCGATACGTGCGTATATAGTATAAGAAAATACCCCTAAAGACTATCGTACGGATTGCCAATAGAGAAACTCCTCTCCATACTACATCTGGTCTCTTAAAACGTAACAGCAACAGAAATCTTGTTATTCTCAACGCTTCTGATAAATGTCGTCAGGTCATCAAAGTCCTCGACACCTGTGATAATGCAGCTGCTGGATTCTGGGAAACTTGTTGTTAGAGATGAAACAGATGGTGCCCCTGAAAATTACCTGTGGCAAAGTTTTGATATACCGGGTTGCAAACTCTGGTGGAATTTAGAAACTGGGCTCGAAAGGTATTTCAGTTCTTGGAAAAGTGGGGATGATCCATCTCTAGGTTACTATGCATTGCATATTGATTGTAAGGGATTTCCACAAGTAATTTTGAGGAAAGGCTCTGCTATACAAGCTCGAGCTGGCCCTTGGAATGGTGTTAGGTTTTCTGGCATACCTGACCTGAAACCAAACCCTGTCTATAAGTTTGGTTTTGTTTCTAATGATAAGGAGTTGTGTCTATAAGTTTGGTTTTGTTTCTAATGATAAGGAGTTGTATTATCATTACAAACTTCATAATAATTCAGTTTATTCAGTGATAATACTGAACCCACTTGGTTATAATCAACTCTGGACATGGATCGAAAAATCTCAGATTTGGCAACTTCAGTTTGGTCGTCAGGCAGATTATTGTGATACCTATGCATTGTGTGGGGGCTTGTGGGACTTGAAACATTGAAAAATCTCCTGTGTCAGTTCTTGGATGGATTTGAACCAAAAGTTTAAAAACAATGGAGTGTTGCAGATTGGTCAAGTGGATGTGTAAGAAAAGTACAAATGAATTGCACAGATGGAGATGGATTTGTATTGCATCCAGGATTGAAATTACCGGATACTCAGCATTCTTGGTTCGGTAGGAATATGAGTCTTGATGAATGTAAGAGGTTGTGCTTAAAAAATTGCTCGTGCACAGCTAATGCAAATACAGATAGAAGAGGTAGTGGAAGCGGATGCTTATTATTGGTTTGACGAGCTTAATAGCTTATTGATATTCGAGAGTTCAATGAAAATGGACAAGATCTCTTTGTAAGAAAGCTTTTTCCAAGTTCGCTGATCCTGTATTAGGTAAGTTTAACTGTCTTAAGTACTGCAAAATTTTTATTCTAGTTACTACAGATTGCATCCATAGTTTAGCTAGCAGCCTAGCACATATTGTCGATCTGGTTTGTCTATATTTTAGTTTTCAAACTAGTTAATAAACATTACTTTGTGGCTAAATATGAAGCTAGCCAAGAAAAATCCAAAGTACGCTACATAATTATCCCTATTGTGTTGACTGCGACGATGATGGTTGGCGTACGCCTATGGGTAAGTTGGAAGGAAAAAAACAGCGCCTAGGTAATTTTATAATCCAGAAAATACAAGCTTTTTCAAAACCTTGTGCTTAGTGATTACTGCATGACTTAAATTTTGGAAATTGCAGAGATAACAAAGCTTAATTTTGAAAATGGGAACATTGATGAGGATTTAGAGTTGCCATTATTTGACTTCAGAACCTTAGCTAATGCAACCAATGGCTTCTCTACAAACTCTAAGCTTGGAGAAGGTGGCTTTGTGCCTGTCTACAAGGTAAAGTTAGACAAGTCATATGTACAGATATTAGCAGTCTTATAGAATTACTGTTTTCACATCCCAAGTGATATTCTTTTCCCCTCAAAGCATAATAATTAATCAAACTTCATTGGTGTGTCATTCAAGGTCCATGGTCTGGCTTCTTTGTTGGAGTGATCCACAACAGAATATATGCATTCAAATACATTGCCGAATGTAAGTAATGAAACTATCACATTGATACTTTTCAGGGCATGCTTCACGAGGGAAAAGAAATAGCTGTAAAGAGGCTCTTAAAGGAATCAAGGCAAGGGCTGAAAATGTTTTAAAATGAAGTTTCATGCATTGCTCAACTTCAGCTTCGGGGTCCTGCTAATGGAGATAGTGAGCGGTAAGAGAAACAAAAATTATACTCATCCGGATCACAATCATAACCTTCTCGGACATGTGAGTGCAAAGGTCAAAACACAATCCCTTAATCGTGTAACTTATGATTAACTAATTTAACTTGTGTCACCAAATTGCGTAGGCATGGAGAACCTATATAAATGGCAACTTTTTTGAGCTAGTGGATGAGGTTATTGCACAGTGTAGCCAGGAACATCAATTTGAAATATTTCGAGCTATCCAAATAGGGTTGTTATGCGTGCAAAATATCCAGCAGATAGGCCAACCTCATCCTAAACAACCTGGATTTTTCATTGAGAGGAAACTAGACCAAGAAAACTCGTCATCATCTTCAATCAACTATATGAGTGACACAACTACGGTTCCAAGATAAACACATATTAAATTTTATAATTTTTTCAAAGCTCTAATATATGATTACAACTTTTTCTATTGGACCGTTTCCATATGTAAACAATATTAGCCTTCCTTGTGCAAACGAAATATAATTGATTTTATAAAAGTGCAATTATGTCGTAGTAATATAAAATGGGAATGGCATGTAAACACCATGTTCAAGGTCGATAATACCTAAACAGCTTTACATGATCAAAGCAAAGTTCAAATTCCATAATATAGAGCTTTTTTTTAACGAACTTCACGAAATTTGTCCTCTCTTGCTAATCCAAGTGATTTTTGAGCATTGGATATTCCATCTTGATCTGCACAGAAGAAATAGTTGAAACAGATAGACAACGGATAAATAAAAACAAATACAGGTTATCGATTACATGAATGCAAAATGATTGTAGAGATAATGGTAGTAGCAGGCAACAGTTCAAGTCTTCATCATATGTATATACTGATGTGTCTAGACATGAAAAAAGCTTGGTTCACTAATTAAAGTTTTCAGAATTCTAGTCAAATTATTGGCCATTCCATCTATATATACTATGATCCTATCCTATGTTAGTTATCCGGACTTGGCTTGGAGTCTCTAACATAGATGCCTAAGTGTTCGATCAGAATGTTGAAAAATTCCATGTTTTTGACTTAAAATGCAGTGTAGAGTGTACGCACATATGTCCTACTGCAGAAGTGCTCGACTTGGGTATAATGATGAAATCACAATATATAAACCATCAAAAAACGAAGAGACCAAATCCCAAAATATATTTCTAATTGAGGTTTATTATTTCTATACTGTTACCATAAGTAAAGGTCTGCTTACTTAAATTACTAAAAAAGATAAAGGAAAAATAAAGATAGGCTGAATGTCATGAACAATGAAAACTAGAGATTTATTCTACGTGTCCCATTTTATAGTCAATTCATTGAGAACAAGGTAAAGATAAATGTTACCAGTGAACTGTGTGAAGATACGCCTAAAGAAACTCAAGTTGCGAGAAACATTTTCTGCCATTGCAGGAGGAAGAGGTTTGACAATGGTGTCGATACTGAATACATTCTGAAGAAACTGCATTCCAGAGAAAGTATGATGATTTAAGGAGAGCAAATAAAGATCACATAATAAACACTTGCGAGGAGAATAATAACAATAAAAC
>PHNY01032980.1:0-12518 GCA_003724115.2 Anethum foeniculum | reverse complement strand
AAATCAACATTTGAGCGCAGCCATGCATTTCATAGTCTAACTCACACAAGAGGCCAATAATATCACTCCTAAAATAGGAGGGTTAAATCCTTTCTAGATCATTCATATTTCTCATATGATTCATAAAATACCCGAAGTACACTTTTATCATTACCCGGTCAAAGGTAACTTTTAATGTAATCAAAGTATATTATTTCTCATATAGAAATATAATGACTTCAAGTCTAAGGACCATTACATCATTATCACTGTGAGATTTACTTATGACACAACAGACATGTAGAATCTCACAAATGGGTCTATCCAGCACCATGTATTTATTTATACTTACATGTGCTTGTGTTTTTAATTTTAGTATCACTATACTTATGATCAATGAGATGTGATCATCAGTTAACAAACACACCAGTCTTAATGCATTATTATTGTCCCTTAATATTAATACTTGACTAGGGATCTTTAGGAATATANNNNTACTATTCTCATAATCTCATTTCTAAGTCACGTACTTAGAGATATAGAATGCATATCATATTCCATGNGCAGTAAATTAAGATTGAATAAATTAAATTAATGAATAATCGATAGAACATTAATATTAATAATCCAAATGTCTTACATCAAAAACATAATAGTGTTGTCTCTAGGGCACTAACACTAACAGAAGAGACTAAGGGGGGAGGGGGAGGGGGAGGGGGAGTGAATAGTTTGAGGATGAGGAGAAAGAGAAATGTTGGAGCTTGTTAGGGCTCTTGAAATTTTTGGCTTGTTCTGGTTTTCATCATTTATTTTTTGTCTACCGCATTCATATAACCTTCATATACTCCATAGATTCCCCTGATTTGTTACAGACACAAGAAACTCTTTGAAAAAGACTGAAATGTCCAAAAAACTGAAATGTACTTAAAAAAATTAACGGAGTTACAAATACTTGATGGCAGTACAAACTTTGTTAAAAAGTAAGGAATACAGTTTAGCAAGTGGTAAATTTTTAAAGGTTAATATTTCAAGTGGTCTAACACACAAACTACACGAAAATGCACTTTACTTTAAAAATTAAGAGTCCTGCAATAGCTCTAAGTTTGAGAAGAAAGAATAGACTCTTGACTTTTTAAATGGCCTCCAAGAGGCTGTTGAAATTTTAATTTATGCATCATTTTTGAAGTTAAAAACCTATTGGAGATGCTCTAATTCTGTCTGATCCTCGTTTCCTACATATTTCTCTTTCACTCTCATTTTAATCTATTTCTTTTTTATTTACTTTTTAATCTTATTTCCATCCATACCTATCAATTTATTTTGCACTTTTATATTCAGTAACTTACAATGATCAATATTATTTAATTTCTTCAAATCCTATCTTTAGTTTTATTAACATTTAACTATACTTGCTATAAAAATATGTAATATACATTTGATATATAATTAGAAATATTTATGTTAAGTTATATCTATAGTAAAACTAAAATGGACGTGCACTAAGTCATAAAAATCTCCTCATGAAAATTTTTTATGACGAGTATTGTCACTTTTTTCTCCCTTTATTAATACTAACATCTTAAACTATCTTACATTGTATCAATCGACAAATAAATTAATAATTACATTAATTTACTTTTAAAGTATCTATTATTTATAAAATAAAACAAATACCCATTAATATAAAATTTGTCACGTCTTGCTAAAATTTCACTTGCCATCACTAATTTAATTTATACTAATACGTGACATCATCAAAACTGATGTGTCGCACTCTCTTAAATTGCTTACATCATTTGTCTATTATTAATTTTTTTTGTTTTTCTATACTAAACTATAAAAGTTGGAATAGGGTATATTTTGGTTCAACCTTTTAGTTTAGCTATCCCTGCTTTATTTTAAATTTAAATTCTATTTATTTTAAAAAAAACAACTGACGTACAGGCAAAGTGTTTTAATTAAAAAAAACAACTAAAGTACCCTATGGAAAAAAAAATTCAGAGGGGAAAAAGAGTGTCCTCTAAAAAATTACATTCTATACAAAAAAAAACTCAGAATAAAACTAGTGTTTTTTGATAGTTATAGGAAATCCCTCGCATTAAATCTCTTTCAAGCATTCTAAAAAATATGTTTTGAGCGACTACTTAACTGATCCAATCCATATCGTTCGATCATATTCTAGTTTCTAACATGTCCAATACCACACCTGGATAAAATAGTACGTAGAAAGTAGTTGCCTAAGTATTTTTCAGTTAGGGTATAAAATCAACTGGAGGATGATTCAATCAAAGTAAATTTTAGTAAAATAATAATATATTAGTTAGAACATATAGTTTAGATGACAGATACCCGTGTGTTCATTATATTTTTAAAAATGACATGTATGGGAATTAACCAAGGTCTAGCCATTAACTTACACACTTTAATACCACTATGCCACTATGATATATGTTTATCGCATGAGTGTAAAATTTTATATTTTTATCATTTATAGAATAACATTTTTTAATCATATTTTTCTTTTCATATTTGATAATTTTGTCACATATATATTTCTAAATATTTTAAGTTATTACTAAAACTAGCATAATAACCCGTGAGAGGCGTTGATAATTTTCCAGAGTTTTTTTTGTGCACCATGCAATTATAACATTCTTGATTGTTTTATTATTTTGTAAATATTGTGAAACATCCCAGCTATATCAAATACAAGTTAATTGTTTATCAGTGTGTATGATTTTCATGTAAGATATTATCAACGCACAAGACGTTTCTACTACAGCTCATTATGCAAATTATATATTTTCTTATTTGTGTCGTGCAATTGGTATTTACTAGAATAAATACAAACAAGGTAGTCATTGTACGTTTAAAATGAAAAGATTAAAACTTAATACATAGAATGTCGTCAGTATGTTCACAATGAGTAAAATCTCTCACACAAAATCTCTTCAAATCAAGACAAGTTGTTAATTAAAAAAATGGGAAGAGAAAAAACAAGTGGGAAAATGATTAAAAAATTAAGAAGTGAGAGAAAAAATAAGTAAAGGATCATTAAGAAGTGGGCAAGAGAAAAATAAATTTGAAAATGACATTAGTAGCCTCAAGTATAATGAAGAATAATCATAGTTGAGCTTGACTAAAGGGTATTAGTAAGTAAATTGTATAGGTCGGTTAATTCTAAGGGTTATATATATGCAATATTTACCCAATATTGTATGTGAATTAACCTATTTTAAAAATACTTTATTTGTAACCAACACGCAACACCCCCAATTTTAAGTCTCTCAACCCCATCTTTGTCCTACTTGGGCACCAAGTTTTAACGCTTGTGAACACAATTTCCAGTGTCTATATAATCTTTAATCTCCCCACTATAATCTCCCCACTATTGTCTGTCTATTTCTTGTAAATTGTTACTATGGTTCTCCCACATAAAACCAATTCCGAGAAATTCATAAAATCTATCCAAATCAAGACAAGTTTTTAATTAAAAAAATGGGAAGACAAAAAACAAGTGGGAAAATGATTAAAAAAATGAAGAAGTGAAAGAAAAAATAGGTAAAAGATCATTAAGAAGTGGGTNNNNAAGAGAAAAATAAATTTGAAAATGACATTAGTAACCTCGAGTATAACGAAGACTAATCATAGTTGAGCTTGACTAGAGGGTATTAGTAAGTAAATTGTATAGGTCGGTTAATTCTAAGAGTTATATATATGCAATGTTTACCCAATATTGTATGCGAATTAACCTATTTTAAAAATACTTTATTTGTAACCAACACGCAACACCCCCAATTTTAAGTCTCTCAACCCCATCTTAGTCCCTACTTGGGCACCAAGTTTTAACGCGTGTGAACACAATTTCCAGTGTCTATATAATCTTTAATCTCCCCACTATTGTCTGTCTATTTCTTGTGAATTGTTACTATGGTTCTCCCACACAAAACCAATTCCGAGAAATTCATATAATCTCTCCAAATCAAGATAAGTTTTAAATTAAAAAAATGGNNNGAAGGGAAAAAACAAGTGGGAAAATGATTAAAAAAATGAAGAAGTGAGAGAAAAATAAGTAAAGGATCATTAAGAAGTGGGCAAGAGAAAAATAAATTTGAAAATGACATTAGTAACCTCGGGTGTAACGAAGACTAATCATAGTTGAGCTTGACTAAAGGGTATTAGTAAGTAATTTGTATAGGTCGGTTAATTCTAAGGGTTATATATATGCAATGTTTACCCAATATTGTATGCAAATTAAACTATTTTAAAAATAATTTATTTGTGGTCACCACGCAACACCCCAAATTTTAAGTCTCTCAACCCCATCTTCGTCCTACTTGGGCACCAAGTTTTAACGCGTGTGAACAAAATTTCCAGTGTCTATATAATCTTTAATCTCCCCACTATAGTCTCCCCACTATTGTCTGTCTATTTCTTGAGAATTGTTACTATGGTTTTCCCACACAAAACCAATTCCGAGAAATTCATAAAACCTCTCCAAATCAAGACAAGTTGTTAATTAAAAAAATGGGAAGAGAAAAAACAAGTGGGAAAATGATTTAAAAAATGAAGAAGTGGGAGAAAAATAAGTAAAGGATAATTAAGAAGTGGACAAGAGAAAAATAAATTTGAAAATGACATTAGTAACCTCGAGTATAACGAAGACTAATCATAGTTGAGCTTGACTAAAAGGGTATTAGTAAGTAATTTGTTTAGGTCGGTTAATTCTAAGGGTTATATATATCCAATGTTTACCCAATATTGTATGCGAATTAAATTATTTTAAAAATACTTTATTTGTGGCCAACACGCAACACCCCCAATTTTAAGTCTCTCAACCCCATCTTCGTCCTACTTGGGCACCAAGTTTTCATGCGTGTGAACACAATTTCCAGTGTCTATATAATCTTTAATCTCCCCACTATTGTCTGTCTATTTCTTGTGAATTGTTACTATGGTTCTCCCACACAAAACCAATTCCAAGAAATTCATAAAATCTCTCCAAATCAAGACAAGTTGTTAATTAAAAAAATGGGAAGAGAAAAAACAAGTGGGAAAATGATTAAAAAAATGAAGAAGTTAGAGAAAAAATAAGTAAAGGATCATTAAGAAGTGGGCAAGAGAAAAACAAATTTGAAAATGACATTAGTAACCTCGAGTATAACGAAGACTAATCATAGTTGTGCTTGACTAAAGGGTATTAGTAAGTAATTTGTATAGGTCGGTTAATTCTAAGGGTTATATATATGCAATGTTTACCCAATATTGTATGCGAATTAAACTATTTTAAAAATAATTTATTTGTGGCCAACACACAACACGCCCAATTTTAAGTCTTTCAACCCCATCTTCGTCCTACTTGGGCACCAGGTTTTAACGCGTGTGAACACAATTTCCAGTGTCTATATAATCTTTAATCTCCCCACTATAATCTCCCCACTATTGTCTGTCTATTTCTTGTGAATTGTTACTATGGTTCTCCCACACAAAACCAATTCCGAGAAATTCATAAAATCTCTCCAAATCAAGACAAGTTGTTAAATAAAAAAATGGGAAGAGAAAAAACAAGTGGGTAAATCTTTAAAAAAAATGAAGGAGTGAGAGAAAAAATAAGTAAATGATCATTAAGAAGTGGGCAAGAGAAAAATAAATTTGAAAATGACATTAGTAACCTCGAGTATAACGAAGACTAATCATAGTTGAGCTTGACTAAAGGGTATTAGTAAGTAATTTGTATAGGTCGTTTAATTCTAAGGGTTATATATATGCAATGTTTATCCAATATTGTATGCGAATTAAACTATTTTAAAAATAATTTATTTGTGGCCAACACACAACACCCCCAATTTTAAGTCTCACAACCCCATCTTTGTCATACTTGGGCACCAAGTTTTAACGCGTGTGAACACAATTTTCAGTGTCTATATAATCTTTAATCTCCCCACTATAATCTCCCCACTATTGTTTGTCTATTTCTTGTGAATTGTTAATATGGTTCTCCCACACAAAACCAATTCCGAGAAATTCATAAAATCTCTCCAAGTCAAGACAAGTTGTTCGGCTCTATTCGGAAAAGGAAAGGAAGGTTGCTCAATTTGTCTCCAAGATTTCAATATTGACGAGAAATCCGATGGGAAGGTTTGTGTTCTCGAGTGCAGCCATATCTTTCACGAAAATTGCATCATCAAATAGCTTGACGAGAAGAATATGTGCCCTTTGTGTTGTTGCAAACTTTAGGAGATGAATCCTCCCGTGCCAAGAAGATATCAGCCTCGTATGTTGGTGAGGAGGAGCATCGAGCGCTTTACGTTTGATGAGAAGGATAAAAAATATTTTCTATAAACATTTTTTTGTTAAAAATTGTCCTAAAATAATTTCTCCATAAAAGTTTTCTAAAAAAATAGTTCTGTTTTTTTAAAAAAAATATTGAAAAAATATCTAGAAAAAATTTCCATAAAAAAATTCTCAGAATAAGTTTTCCCAAAAAAAATTTTCAGAAAGAAGTTCTCCGAAAAAAATTTATGAAAAAATTATTGTTTCCCAGAAAAAAGTTCTCAAGAAAGAGTTCTCGTAAAAAAAATTCAAAACATAATAATTCTGATTGAATGAGTTTATCGAGAAAGTTTTAAGAAATATATGTTGTGATATTTTCGGAAAAATAAGTTTATCCTATGTATTTCTGATTAAATGAAATATAATAATTCCGGTGTCAGAATCGAACTTTTCGGACTATTAATTTTAAATTAGAATTATAACATAATATAATTTATTAGTCCAAAAACCTATTATAAATGTGATTATTACAAAGTGTATCTAACGAAAATTCGAAGATTAATCTACTCCAAACATTAATTTCAACTCTGCTCGATCTATTTTAATGAAATTATTTTTTATTTCGAAATGATGAAATTTGCCACCCATAGAGCTAAACTCTGCTTGATGTTTAAAATTAAAAAATAAGTGAAGTATTTTCTAATAAAAAAATAAAACAAAAAATATCTGAGGGTGCAAGCATCTTAAATTCAATTGATTTAGAAATAAAATTATAAAGTAAATATGTTTGATTACGTTTACTTTAGTAGTCCCTTGGATCTATAGATAAATTAATTATTTTTTCACGTAATTCAAACTACTTTAACTATGTAAATTAGTACTGTAACTTTTTCGGACTAGAATTAATAAATTTATATTTGTTTTGAGAAAATATAAATAATAATTCTAGTTTCTTTTTCAAAGTAAAATTCCCATTCCCATAGTGTTGACTGTTGACTAGAGGAAGGGCAACGGAAGTCTGGGATTTCTGTTAATGGACTAGTTCTAAGCCCATACTTCTACGTGTCTTTCTGTTTTATCTCATAGGCCCATCACTCTTGTTGGGTTAAACATAACTCATATTGTTATCTGGAATGAAATATAATTTTATTTGGAAAATAAACATCAATCGGAGGCGTGAACATCAATCAATTTCTTTCCTGAGCATCTATATATATAAGGCCCCCGATCCCTGGCAACCGTATGCCAAGGACGGTTTTCGCAGCATACTGTCTGTTTTTTAAAAAAATTACACACACTGCGCTATTATACCGCAGTACTGGAAAATTATGTTTATACCCTCGCTGTCGTACTGCGGTTTAACACCGCAGTATGGACCTTTTTTCAGAACCCCAAATCGGCTATGAAGAACAGACGGGAGGGTTTTGGAGAGGCGAGTTCTTGGCGATTGGGGGGCGATTTCTTGGCGGAAAAAGGGCAACTTCACCATAATTATTTATAGGAAGCTGCTCTTCGATTTCTTCACGTAAGCTACTCATAAACCGGAATCGTTAATTCGTATGTATGTATGTATGTATATATATATATATATATATATATATATATATATAGGGTAAGGTTCTAGGGAGAACCTCTTTATCAAGAGAACTAGAGAACTCAATCCTAGCCATTGATTACTTTAATTATAAATAAATACAATAAACAAAATATAATAGCAATCTTGTAATTGTTTATGAATCTTAAGGTTAAATCTTTTCAACTAAAATGTATAAAACGGTCTGTATACCATCAAAATAAGGAAAGAATCTTTAACAAATAATTAATTGCAAAACAAAATCTACAATCATGGAAATGAAATATCTAAAAGTGAAATCATGCTTATTTTATCTCATTCTGCGTGAATTTCTGTTTTACATTCATAAATTATAAACACGGACTCTCTGCAACTCAGAAACGTATTTCATAACCTAGACGAAAGTTGAACAGCAAAACCAGAGGTGAAAAGTTCTTATAACTTATGAATGTACTATTATTGTCTCACATACGATTTATATGTAATAGATAACTGATTGTACTATATAGAACACTGATTATACTATGCAGAACACTGATGAGAAGATTATTTTGCTTTCGAACGTATGAACGTTATGGAATCATCGTTTACTGAAGAACACACAATGAAATATGGAGAGGAACGGTCTGTTGGGTCTGTTGTAAGGTTTCAACCAAGTCTTTCAACAGATGTGTATCCTCTTTGACGGATGGTGAGAAAAGATGGGTTATAGAGATTGATTTTGGGTTTGTTTTATTGTATAGTCTGAAAAATTATCCTATATATGTTATTTGTGCTGAATTCTTATTGCTCTGATCAGACATGATAAACTGTTGATGTCGATTTCTTCCTCACTCCTTATTAACGGATTAGTTTTTCAGTTCAATTTGAGAAATCGCTTTGGGATTATGTTATGGGTGATGAGAGAAGTATTTTCTAGGTTATTTTACATTTTCCTGTGAATTTTTTTAAAGGTAGCAACGTGTTGGAATCTGGAGAACAATTTCAATTGATGGTCATATTATGTCAAATTTGAGATTGGAATATATAATATTGATGTACAAATGGAGAGTTCAATTAAGTGTTCTTTAAAATTATACAACTACATGGGGAACAATAATATATCAGTTCTTTGTGCTCTTGTCAAGACAGGTGTTATTCTTAATGATGTTGGTCCTTTTTGTGCAGCAGAGCAGCAAAGTGCGAGTGCCTGGAACAAATTTTTTTTAAATGTACTTTTGCTGTGAGGTGTTGGCAACAGGTGGGTTTGAATATATGACAGTATCAACAGATAAAATAATTTCTCTATGGTTGCTTCAGATTCTTAGCACTCAAAAGACGTAGGTGATCTTAAAAGTAATTTCAGTTTTATGGGCTATTTGGATTTTCAGAAATAAATCAGTACGGGAAAATAAGGTCTTTACTAAAAGGGTGGCTTTAGGCTGGAGTTCAAAAATGATTGCAGATTGGCGACAAGCAAAATCTAAAATTATAAATACAAGGCTGAATGAAAAGCATGTGACAAATAGTAATGAACATGTGATAAGATGGAAGTCTGGCGATGATGGGTCACTGAAGATAAGTACTGATGCATCTGTGCACACAATGACACAGATGATGACACTTTTTTCTTTTGTTTTCTATTATAATTATATGCGTCATCATTCAGATTCCTTTATCCAAGAAAAAATTATGAAGATTGCAGAGGCATGTCTCCATTTTCTAACAAAGGTGCAAGAGTCTTAGCTCAGTAGTTATTAAATTGTTTAAGTTGAAAGTGTTAGAAGTTACCGATGTACTCCAGGGATATTTCTCTTTATAATCTCCTTTCATTATTCATTATGCTTGTTGAATAAAAGTTGGTTTAAGTTAGAAAACAAAAAACATTACATGACTACACGAGTTAAAACATCATACATTATTTGAATTATTAAATTCCCTTTAAGATTTTTTTTTAATATTTTCAAAAAAAAATAAAATCAAAATTTAGTGTTAATTCTAATTATGTTCCATTGGGTGTTTTTAAAAATTTTAAAGTGTTAAGATTCTCTTAAATGTTGTATGTTGATATATTATTTAATTTAGTTAATATATTAAATATATTATTTGAGAGGATAAGATTTTCTTAAGTTATGAGTAATAAGGTTTTCTTAAATTTAGAAAAAAATCTTAAGTATTGTAATTATAAATCTTAAAATTCTCTTAAGATTCTTATAAATATACCAAGATTCTCTTAATTATTCTAATTATAATGATTAGAATTCTCTTAAAAGAATCTTGTATTAAAAAAATAAAAAAATATTTAGGGAATCTTGTATTAAAAAATTAAAACATTTAAGAGAATCTTTCACTTTGAAAATATTTAATAGAATCTTGAAATTCTAAAATTTTTATAATTTAGAGATTGTCTTAAGTATTTCTTAATATTATTAATAATGAAGACACTTAAGAAAAATTTGTGTAAAAATCATTCAAAAAATTATAAAAAAAAAATCACAAACCATTTATTAAAATTACGTTAAACACCTAAGAGAATATTGTACTTATTTTTAAATAAATTACTTAAAAAATTAGTTTTTAATTTATATATTATTATTAGAACATTTGAAAATTTTGATTCGAAAAAAATATATTAAAATTTGATAAAATAGAAAAATTCTACAAGAATCTTGTACTAAAAAGTATTAAACACATAAGAACAATCTTACATTAAAGAAACACTAAAGTGAATATTATAATATAAGTATTTGATATTTTACAGAATCTTTTAAGTGTATTATAAAGTTCTTAATAATTAATAAGGAATACAATTTACAACTAATATCTATTGAAATCATTCAAACAATAATAAATCATAAAAATATTCATTAAAATTATTTAAAAACACTTAAGAGAATCTCGTATTTTTTTAAATAAATTACTTTAAAATTTCCATTTTAACTTAGAAATTTTCTTTCAAGCTTTGAAATTTTTATTAGAAGAATTTTTTTTTCAGAAAATAAAAAATACTTAAACTAATCTTGTATTAAAAAAATAAAATACACTTAAGGAAATCTTGGATTAAAAAACAAAATAGTTTAAAGAATCTTAAAATTCTAAAAATCTATTATTTAGAGATTGTATTAAGTATTTCGTAAAATTATTAATAATGAAAACACTTAAGAAAAGTCTCTGTAAAAATCATTTAATGTATTCTAGAAAAACAATATTAAAATATTAATTAAAATTATGTGAAACACCTAAGAGAATCTTGTATTCAAATAAATTGCTCATAAAATTTTCAATTTAAAGATTGTGAATTTAAGATTTGAAAATTTTGATTCGTAAATAAATGAAATTTTGAGAAAATAAAAACACTTAAGAAAATTTTGTATTCAAGAATACACAACACTTAAGAGAATCTAGATTAATTTTTTTTAATAAATTCTTGTAAATTTAAGAGAATCTTGTAAATTCAAAAAAATCACTGTAATAATACGAAACTCATAATAGAATCTAGTAGTTTGTTGATGCCATTAAGTTATTTGAAATATTTAAACATACTTTTTTAAATTCATTTAACAAAATCTTGTTTTATGGTAGAATTAGTAGTACACACATGAAAGTTATTTAATGAAATAATAAAATTTAATATGACACTTTAGAGAACCTCAAAAAACACACTCAATTAAATATAAAATAATTTTACTACAAAATATTCACCAAATAATAAATTTTCAAAATTTATTATCATATATATTTTATATATTAAGATTTTTAAATAAACACCAAGCTTTCTTAAATAAGTTTTTTTAAAGTATTTTGATTTGAGTATTTTTTTGTAAAAGATTATACAATTTTTTTAAAACTATTAATAAAATTATTGATATAAAATAAAACATAAACTTCACTCAGATTTAACTTTTAATAATGAAGATTTAATGTGTCAGAAGGCTATCTAGATTTTAGATCTTGTGTCAAGCACATTATAAACATGGCACTAATAGCAATCATAGAACAAATAGTCATTAAAAGGGTGCAACTAATGGTGGAAGCAGGATGAAGATTAAGTCCAGTTTTAATGAAAACGTTTTTATTTTAATCAAGCCACCATGATCTATGGCTGTGGAAGGAAGTAAGGAAAAGATTGTGTAAAACCGTGGTCCTGGTCCTGCTCAGTAATGAAGCTAATGCCTTTGAATTTAAGAACTTGCTAAGCAGAGCTCGTGGTGGCCAACTGTACACCTGGATGACTACAGTATGTTTCTTGTTGGTGAAAAACAGAAAAAGAAAATTAAGTTAAAAAAATGCAATTTTTAAAAAAAAGAAGTAGATATGGAATATTTTAAATAAGAGACTTTGTAGTTGAATGATATCAAATATGTAATCAGAGATATATATGACTGGTTAAACATGGAATCAATTTCATTAATGTAAATTAAATGGAATCAATTACATAAAGAAACTGATAAATTCATATATGGCAACTATGAACACAGTATTAATGTAATCTTAATAGATATAGTAATAAATCTTTAGAGTACGTATATTTTATGTACTCTGAAAAAGTATTTTCAGTTTACAAATAGTATCCTTATTTGTAATTAAGGTATAATTCAACTTTTATACAAAATCTGAACCAGTGGATTAAAACCAAATCAACGGTGATTTTAAGAGTTCTCTAGTTCTCTCGATAAGCATGGTTCTCCCTAGAACCTCCTCATATATATATATA
>PHNY01032935.1:0-14812 GCA_003724115.2 Anethum foeniculum | reverse complement strand
ATGATATATATACATATCTATATATATGTGTGCGCGCACATGTGTGAATATATATATATATATATATATATATATATATATATGTGTGTGTGTGTGTGTGTGTGTGTGTGTGTGTATTGGTATATATATGTATGTGTATAGTATATATACACACTATTAAATTAAAAGCAAAACACTGAAAGTTTCGTTAGTATTCTGGTCGCATATAGTTTGGTCACTTAATTCCTAATTGTTGTATATTTTAAATCAAGTTAATGATAACCATTAGATATAATAATACTAAAAGTTTCAAGATTCGAATCCACTAACAGCTTAAGTATTTTAAAATTAAACTATTTTATTCAAGTACGTGACTTATTTATTTGTGTCATGTCTATATTTTTTACATGGTAAGTTTATGAACTTATATCTTAAAACCTAATTTAATGGTTTCAATTATTTTAAAAAATATTTACCTATTTTCTCATGCCTAATTGTTATAAATTAGCATGATAACCCATGCAAAACATAGGCTCCATTTTAAATTATGTAATTCTTCTATTTTGATTTTTTGAAGTAGATAACTCGTAATTTCTAAAATAGTAAACGAACGTGATATATTTGGATAAATACTTTTTTTATCAAAACCGATAATAACCTGAGCTTTTTGCCTAAATTTCATATATAATCATAACATTAAATTCAAATTTAAGAATTCCCGAAAAATTTTATAAATAAAAAAAGAGTGTAATTTAAAAAGACAGAACAATATATAGTTTCAAAAAACTATCCTTGAATTAATTAGGAGTCTCACGTGTTTGTATATGTAAAAGTTTAATATACATCCTTATCATCATCATCGTTCTTGATATACATATACACATATGCATAGTGTATGTACCTTGCTCACTCAACCAATCTTTCGTGTTAATGGGGAGCTGTCCTTATTTATCCAAAAAAAAAAAAAATCAATCATCGTTTTAACAATAACTTATAAAAATGTTTGTCACTAAATTTAAGTCAAATTCCCGGTCACAATTCTGCTAACTCGTTCATTGATTATTCGTCCTCTCACGATAGATCTAAGTTTATAAAACACCACCGACGTTATTTTTACCCATACTACCACCGTCAACATCATTAACAACACCTTCGAACATTATCAAATTTCATATTTGAAAAATTCTAATAATTTGTATTCAAAAAAATTGTAAATTTTGGTCCAAATTTTGTGATTTTTAATTTAAATTTTTTGGTGATTCACAGCTTTAATTTTGGGTGTATGTGATGGAGCACATTTAAATCTAATATATATTTTTAACTTTTCTCTCCCACCTTTTCTATTTTCGGAGACCTTTTAAACTATCTTCAATAGTAAATCAACATTATCGACACATCTCCTCCGCTTGTACATCCTCTTAGTCATTATCGTTAATGACACATAGAGACACACACACACACATATGTATAGTGTCTCTGTGTGCATATACGCCGTCATTACATTCTTATTTCTTTTTGTCACCGAATTGACCACCACTCCAGCAATAACTTACGAACACGTTTATCATTGAATTTCAGTCACAATCCCGATCACAGCTCAAGCTAACTTGTTCGTCTCATTATTCATCCTTTCACAATATATCTAAGTTTATTAAGCCTCATCAATATCATTTTCGCTCACTCTAGCACTGTTAAAACAATTACCAGCACTTTTGAAAACTATCAAAATTTCAGCTCTAGATAAATCTAATAATTTTGTGTGGGTGGTGGTGTTGATGTGGTTATAATATATATTTTAGTGATTACAGTCTAATTTTGATAATTTTTGTGGGGATGTGTGGTAGTGGTGGCCGGTGTTGTAATGATGGCGACAGTGGTATTGACGATGTATTGCTAGTGATGACGATAGTGGTGTATTCATAAAAAATTAAATAAAATTTTATTACTCGACTCATATATACATACACACACACAAACTTATAAATCATGCAAAGCACGAGCTACTTTATTTTTTTCAGTAAATTGTTTGAAGATGTTATTTTATATAAATTATTTAGGTCGATGGTTTTGTTTTCCCTCTTATAGGTATTAAATGATAAAAAAAATAATGAGATTATTATACAACCGAAGTCAGAAGTAAAAAAAAAAGTCATTTTTCTTAGATGACATATAACCCTAAGATAGGACTGAAATAAAGGAAATAAAATAATTATTTATTATTTGGCATAAGAAAACTGTTGGGTATAATTAACACTAAGCATCAACAATAGGGCAGTTATATAACAATTAACAAGAATAGACAAATCAACCAATAACGAAACAATCACGAAGGTCAAAATAAGATAATCAGCGACTATAATGATACTAGAAAAGAGGAAATCACTTATCCATAGAGTCGTGTTGCATAAAATCTAGATGTACAAGTGTACACAATCGCAAACAAGTAATATAGTAGTAAATACTAGATATCGTTCCTCAAGAACTGTTTTAATTCTATAAATCGCAATTAATATCAAACAGTCCAGTTATAGAACACAAGAATGAAGTTTTGGGTTTTGAATTAAACTAATTAATTAACAACTAAATTAACTAACTAATACTATACTAGCAAAGAGATTTAGATAAGTTATATATACGAAAAGCTGAGTCAAGATAATTACTTCCCCCTAATATGTTCATGTCGGTAATAGAGTGGTGCAATACTACAACAAGATCACAGTTCACTAACCTGAAATTCAATGATCATAGATTTCTCTCAAAATCACTATGGTATAGATTCTGTAGTTAAACTAACATATGTCTATGCCCAATTTTAACTTCCAGAACACAATTAAGCACCAATTTCACACAGCTACGCAAGGTAACAATATATGTCTAATCGTCACAAAATTAATATCAACAGATATAATCATGCAATATTCAAGTTTTATGTCAATTAACTATAACCCTCTTATTATTATAATTAACTTCTTAACCTACTAGAGTTGATCAGACAATAGCAAGTATTAGCATGAAAAACACTTGAACGAATAAACCGTAAACTGCATATAGTACTTCTTATCAAAACACCAACAATCCCATACTAGGGTTCCATAAAAATCCTAACTCATATAAGTTTTGTTCATAATCAATGTATCAAAACAATCCCAAGATAACCAACACATGTTCGTAAGAAGAGATATAAAAAGATAAGAGAAAACAAAGCCAATTGAATGTCTTCAATGTCTGAATTCTTCTTCGTTAATGGCTTCTCCTCCTCCGTTGTGCGGCTACTTGTCTCTTGCATCCCTATTTCTCCAAGTATTAGATCTGATATCTCTAATCTAATATATCTAATAATAGTCTTTTTAATGATTTAATGCAAATACAAGGAGGTTTCCCAATTAGAATTGAATTCCAAGAAAGTGGAAATTCGTAGTTGACTTTTTGACCCTGATTCTGGGCCGATTCGGCTGGACTTTAAATTCAAGACCACTTCTGAAATAAAGGCCTTCTCATAAGTTTTCTGTGGGCTATTGAATCGTCAGAATCGGACTTCTAGAACTCTAGTTTTGGCCTAAACAGTGTAGACTGCGCAAGCAGCTCATAAAATCAAATTTTTAATCAAATTAATCTCCAACTCTTGCTACTTAAGCTCCAAGCCTTCCTTTATTATAACTACTTGAGACCTACAATAAAGCATTAATATTTATTAAATAAAATTCCAAATCAATACAAAACAACTAAAATATAAGGACAATATTAAGATAAAGTGCACGCTCATCACATCCCCACACTTAGCATTTTGCACGTCCTTGGGCAAAGAAAAAGAAAAAAACTTAGTATTATCTACTAGTACCACTACAATAGGTGATCACAGTTGCATTTGGCATATGCAACAAGCCCTTTAAACCCCTGGGTAGCCTTAATGGACGAGTAAGGCTTCGTGAGGGTTTGTAGTGAATTTACCCACAAAATTCCAAATTTTTTCTGACTGCTAAGTCTCAAACATGAAATATATCATAGCACTCCACACATGCAAACTTTATGATGGAAAAGCTCATAGATGTCACATAATGTTGATCCTCAACTTTACATACTAACACAATTATTCAAGTACGCACACATAGTCACCAAGGACTAAAATAATCATAAACAACATCAAAGTCTCAATCAACAAGAAAATAACATGCTTTGGATTGAAAATAACCTCACAAACACTCAAATCGCACAAGTGTTTAGGTGTACCTGTATCACTCAAGTTCAGTCAAATGCACATGTGCTACCATAAGCTTGCTTGTCTACCAAAATCTCTAGACTTCGTGCATATACAAATCAAAAGGTCTTTGTCAATGGTTGTAACAAAGTGTTATTTCCCAACAATGTAGCAACAGAATTACAGAAGGGGGTTGAATGGAATTCTGGTTAACTTTTCTCTTTTTGAAAGGTCTAAATAAGATATACAACAGTGTTTAGAATATGCAAGAATGTAGATGGAAATATTGAAGTATTCTAAAACACAAAGTAAATAAGCACACAGTTTAAAAACTTTCTGGTGGATTTGTCTTTCCACCAGAGATGTATATTGAAGAAATCTCTGTGATGTAAAATGCACACAGCTGCTACAAGTATTTTTGCTACAATCTCACTCAAGAGTGTTTTATGTGAATACAGCTTTTCTTACCTGCATACGTAAAAATACTTGTTATACTTGTTTATATATTACCAAGTTACATGTGCAATAAACAAAGGTAGAATATCTAAACAGCTAGGTCCATGCACATGTTTCCTCATTTCTTTGTCCAATGCAATCCAAGTAGAGTATATCATCTTTGAACGCCCTTGTTTTGCATTAAAATGGAAATGCTTCACTTTCTTCTAAAACCCATAAGTAGGCTGCCGCATTCCTTTTGTGCAGTATCAACCCATGTGACTCTGTCAGCTTTTGTCAAGTCACTATCAACCTCTATTTAGTAGATCATCAGTTGAAGCTTTACCTGTGTTATCCGTTATAGCTTCATTGATGTCATCCGTTGAAATTACATTGGTGTTATCTGTTGAGACTTTATCTGATAGCAGTTGAAAGTGTTTGGCTAGATCATCCGTTGAAGGCATTGTTGAGTCATTCGTTGAAGCTTGTTAATTAGCAGTTGAAGGTGTTTCCATAGCAGTTGATACTCTTTCACTTACACAAAATTACAAGGCATTTTATATTTACACTTAGCCCACCTATTTTGCATATCTTGCTAGTAATCAACATGACTCAGAATCATACTACAACTTCTAAACTCCTCAGCTATAATAGTGTACAGAATGTGCTACATACTTATTAAAAATAAGCTACTTTTTCTACGGATAGTAAGAATGTACTTATCCATTGACAGTTACTTGAAATAACACTAACAAATCTAATTAAGGTGTTTTGAAGAGTTATCATCAAGACTACAACATATTCCTAACACAGAGCTTAGGTAAAGGGTAGGATATCAAATAAATAGGCTAACATGTGGCTAAACTTGATAACTAGCAGAGCATAATATTCACTTTTAATTAAAGCACCCAACATTAAAAGTAGATCATGTAAAAGTTGGCCAGACTCTCACAAGCATTAAACACCAAAACACATATTACCATGTACTTTTCCACTTTCATATTGTACAAACCAATTAACACAAACTCTACTTAATCTTCTTCTTGCTCAATTCTTTTTTTTTTTTCAAGTGAAGTCATTCTTCAGAAACCAAAGGAAGTGAAAAGTCACCAAGACATTGCACTTAATACCAGCATATGTACATGGATCGCCTCATTCATATGACATTGCACTTGCCACCCGTTGATCTCAAAGGAGTACTTGATTCTCTTCTTTTTTTTTTGCAATACTTCTTTTTCTTTTTTCCGAAGAGCAAGTAAGTGCATCATCTTGATTCTCACCAAAATATCCCACTTGAACAAAGAAATCCCCAAACTTAAAATTTTACCAATCCCAAACATATATCACAATGCTATACTAGTCAATCAAGACAAGAATAAATAATTAAGCTCAAGATTTAATTGGTGATATACAAAGAAAATAGATACGGGCTCAAGGGGCTCACTAAGGATTATTTTTCAAGGTACTGTTTTGGCATAATACAGTTAATCCTAGTGCCTTTATCATTTTTTCATATACACAATATCTATATGTGCATGATCTAGTTTAAAGCAAATTCTAGAGCAACATGCACAATGACGATTAGCTCACCACAAAAAAAAAAGATTGATAAAAGAATACATCAATCAGAAATCAAGCCCAAGATCTCACAAGGTAATAGCATGCCATACTCATCAAAATTGATAATGACGTACATTCAAGTTTTGAATTTTCAGCACATACAAGAGATCGTCATGCATAAGGTATTTTACGCCAAGGATACAGACATATGACATGAGAAAAATAAGTCTACATGATGGGTATTTATCCTTATTAACACGCTATATTGACAAGGCAATCAATTTTTTAAAATTTTTCTATTTTTTTGTAATTTTTGTAATTTTTTTTAATATCCTAAAAAAAGAGAATTTTTTTTAATGTTGAAAACCTTTTCCCATACTTAAGTGGTTTATTGTCCTAAATGAATAAATTATAAAAAAGAAAGAGAAAAGGGAGAAAAATATAGAAAAAAAAGTTAGAATAACTCCCCTAATGCATAGTGCCAACTCGCTGAATAATTCAGTGGATCATTCTCTTTCAGATAAACACGGACGCCTCCTTCATGGGTTGCCTCCCACGCAGTGCCTTTCTTTAACGTCTTTGACTAGACGCGAAACTAATCTTTTTATGTGACAATTTCAAACCGCAGTGTAAAATTCCACACCGCATCTTCTAATGACCATTTAATTATCTTTTTTGGCACCACGTCCTTGATGACAATTTTCAACCTTTTCCGCTCATCAAAAGTGTCTTTAATATTGTTCTCATGACATGTTTGTGTATCAAAAGGACATATAATATCCTGAATATTTGAAATCATCAGACCACTACTTGATTTGCGCTTTTGTAGAACCTCCAAAATAACTCTTCTTTATCATGAGGTAAATCTGCTGAGATGATGATGGACAAAGTCGGAGATGAACTCGAATAACCTTCTTTAGAATGAGAAGACATCTTTAACTCTAAATCAGGTGATTCTTTAACAGACACTTTTAGAGGTTTGACTTCTCTAGATAGCACTTACAATGATTCAAAACAATGCATTGTTTTTGCGTCTTGTGAATTAACCTCCACCAAGTTAAATGCTCATCTTTCTTATTTTCATGTCCAGGATTGAGAATATTAATGTGCTGCTTCAATGGATCTTCATATAAATTTTGCTCTAATTTATCAGAAACTAGAACATCCTCTATATATATTGTTGAAGATTCATATATATATCCTTCATAATCATATGTTGTTTGAAAGAACTCCACCATTTTTCCGCTTTCAACTAACATGTGTTCTGATTGCTCCTTCCCATCGTCAAGCCTTTGTTGCTGAGATTGTTGAGAACATGAATCGTTAGAGTTCTTTGGTGAAGTTTTAAGATAAGCTCCTTCATTGATCCATGAATAATTGAGAGGTTGCACCAATGGCTGATTATATCAAAGCAAATGGATTAAAAGGACAATAGTCATAAGTATGAGCACCACAACAATAAACACACAAAACATTGTTAGCTCGACTCCATGATGGACTCGGTGGTTGCCACATAGGTTGATTCATTCCCATGCATAAATCCTTAACCATCTCATACATAGAAGCTATCTATCCTGCAAGGAAAGAATTTCGCGATCTCGGGCAGCACATTTTTCATCATACATCATATCCATCGCATATGGAGAATACATAACTTTATGTTGTTAAACCTGATAAACAACAAGAATCAGTTACTTTAAGTATACCAAATCAAACCAAACTGTAAGATAATTAATTTTGCAATAAACACTATAAATCAAACCAAACTGTAAGATAATTAATTTTGCAATAAACACTATAACAATCCCCGGCAGCGGCGCCAAAAGCTTGTTGCGTAAAATCTAGATGTACAAGTGTACACAATCGCAAAAAAAGTAATATATTAGTAAATACCAGATATCGTTCCTCAAGGACTGTCTTAATTGTATAAATCGTAATTAATATCAAACAATTCAGTTATAGAACACAAGAATGAAGTTTTGGATTTTCGAATTAAACTAATTAATTAACAACTAAATTAACTAACTAATACTATACTAGCAAAGAGTTTTGGTTAAGTTATAGATACGAAAAGATGAGTCAAGATAATTACTTCCCCCTAATATGTTCATGTCGGTAATAAAGTAGTGCAATACTACAACAAGATCACAGTTCACTAACCTGAAATTCAGTGATCATATATTTCTCTCAAAATCACTGTGGTATAGATTCTATAATTAAACTAACATATGTCTATGCCCAATTTTAACTTCCAGAATACAATTAAGCACCAATTTCACACGGCTATGCAAAGTAACAATATATGTCTATATCGTCACAAAATTAATATCAACGGATATAATCACGTGCCATACAAGTTTTATGTCAATTAACTATAACCCTCTTAGTATTATAATTAACTCGTTAACCTACTAGAGTTGATCAGACAATATCAAGTATTAGCATGGAAAGCACTTGAAGGAATAAACCGCAAACTGCATATAGTACTTCTTATTAAAACACCAACAATCTCATACTAGGGTTCCATAAAATACCTAACTCATACAAGTTTTATTCATAATCAATGTATCAAAAGAGTCCCAAGATGACTAACACATGTTCATAAGAAAAGATATAAAAATATAAGAGAAAACAAAGCCAATTGAATGTCTTCAATTTCTGAATTCTTCTCCGATAATGGCTTCTCCTCCTCCGTTGTGCGGTTACTTGTCTCTTGCCTCCCTATCTCTCCAAGTATTAGATCTGATATCTCTAATCTAATATATCAAATAATAGTCTTTTTGATGATTTAATGCAAATACAAGGAGGTTTCCCAATTAGAATTGAATTCCAAGAAAGTGGAAATTTGTAGTTGACTTTTTGATCCTGATTTTGGGCCGATTCGGCTGGACTTTAAATTCAAGACCACTTCTGAAGTAAAGGCCTTCTCATGAGCTTTTCGTGGGCTATTAAATCGTCAGAATCGGACTTCGAGAACTCCAGTTATGGCTCAAACAGTGTAGACTGGGCTAGCAACTAGTAAAATCCGATTTTTAATCAAATTAATCTCCAACTCTTGCTACTTAAGCTCCAAGCCTTCCTTTATTATAACTCCTTGAGATCTACAATAAAGCATTAATATTTATTAAATAAAAATCCAAATCAATGCAAAACAACTAAAATATAGGGACAATATTAAGATAAAGTGCACGCTCATCAAGTCGCTTTATCAAAATTAGAGAATTAGATGAGTCGCTAAACCCTCGAGAAGACTTGATTGTTCTTGAAGAGATTATTGTCACACTTACATTATGATGAGTTGCAACAATATCACTTACATGATAAAACAACACAGAGCACTGCATTAATGTATATGTAATGCTCAACAGCGACCAATACCTCAGTTCGCCAAGAAAATCTATATACCTTGTATGTATATGTGGAAGAGAAAAAGAGATGAGAGACTAGGATTTTTTACACATTCACCCAAATGATGTATCCCTTCAGTACACCTGGAAATCTCCGGTAATGCAAACCATGGAAAAATAGTTCCTTTGAGATATCTAAGAACTTTATCCAGAGCCCCCTAATGAGTCTTGGTCGGACATCTTGTATATCTAGTCAACTTGGACACAGTGTAAGAAATATATGGTCTAGTCACGTTAGCAAGATATTATAAACTCCCAATAATTTGAGAATACCTTAACTGAGACATAGGTACTCCTGAAATATTCTTGACAAGGGCAATTTTAAAAACCTATGGTGTACTGGTGATTCTACGATTTGAATAACCATACTTCTCAAGTATAGACTTCTCTATATAATGAGACTATGACAAGGTTACTCAATCAGTTGACAGAGTCAACTGATCCTAAGAATCATACTAACTTCACCCATATCCTTCATTTCAAAGTACCTTTTTAAAAAACTTTTAGTCCCATTAGTAATCTAAATACAGGTTCCAAATAATAAAATGACATCCACATATAGGCACACAACCACACTTTCATTGAGACACACTTATCACTTTCATTAAATAAAAATTCGAAGGCAAAAATAGTTTCATCAAACTTTTTATGCCAGTCTATAGATGCTTGATTTAGGCCATATATGGACTTGACTAACTTAAATACTTTCCTCTAATTACCAAATGCAAGAAACCCCACAGGCTGATCCAAATAAATCTCTTTTTCAAGGTCACCATGAAAAAATGTTGTCTTTACATCCATCTGATGGATGATAAGACCATGTACAGAATCCAATGGTATAAGCATTCAGATTTTTGTCATTTCAGCAACATGAGAGTATGTATCAAAGTAGTTAATGCCTTCCATTTGGCTAAAGCCCTTAGCTACCAACCTAGCATTATACTTATCTATTGAGACATCCGTGTTCATATACCTATAGTAGTACACCCAGGAGGGAGATCGACCAACTCCCATGTTTCGTAGAAACAATAGAGTTCATCTCACTTTTCACAACGCCATTCCAGTGTCTAGACTCTGCGGAATCCATGGCCTGACGGAAAGTTAAAGACTAATCCTCGACATCGTAAGTAACAAAATGACTTCCAAAGTCCTTGACTACCTTTGCACGCTTACTCCTTCTAGGTTCCTCTACTTCGCTTGGAGTAGAGCTACTAGCAGGATTCCCACATTTGTCATCCTTTTCACATGATGGAGAATGGAACTCGATGTGTGAGTGAGGTCATCATCAGAATTACCTCCAAAAAAGTTGCACAACCAAATTCAACTATCGTGTTTGCCACAATACCATCTACGTCAGATTTTATAACTAAAAATCTCATAGCGATAGTGGTTTCAAGATAGCCCAAAAAGATGCAATCAACAGTCTTAGGTCATAGTTTCTTTCTCTTGTGTTTAGGGACAAGTACCTTCGCAAGGCACCCCCACGCATGAAGACAATTTAAACTAGCTTCCGCTTTATTCATAATTCATAAGGTGTCTTATTCATATGTTTCAGAGGGACAGTGTTCAAAATATGGCAAGTCGTATTCAGATTCTCTCCCAACATGTATTTAGGCAACCCAAAATTAATTAGCATATTGTCAATCATATCTTTAAACGTTTTGCCTTTTCGTTCTGCCACCCCATTAGACTCAGGTGTGTATGGTGGAGTCACCTCATGAACTATACCATTGCTTACGTAAAATTCATTAACCTATATACTCACCACCTCTACCAGACCTCAAATGTTTAAGTACCTTACCAGTTTGTGTTTTGGCTTAATTTTTAAACATAATGAATTTATCTAGTGCTTCATCTTTATGTTTAAGCAAATAAACATAGCAATATCTATTACAGTAATCTATTAAGATAATGAAATATTTATTATGGTCTTTAGTCAAAACACCACCAAAACTATGGTTATTCACACCTTAACCCTTTGAAATATCTTACACACTATCAATCGTCTGTATATACAATATATTATATATTTTTCAAGAGTCTAATTACTATTATTCTAAAATAATAATCCTCATTCAGATATTAATATATAACATATTATACAATATATTTATTTATATATAATGATGTATATAGTTTTAGAAATCAACTTCTCAAGTCAGGACATGAGCTTAGACTCAGGTCTCTAACAGAAATAAAGTGTCCTTTTTTCTAACTCATAAGCCCTAAGTCTAGACTCAGGTTTCCTGACAGAAATATATTGTCCCCCTTTTAACCTCACAAGTCCTAAGTCAAGGCTCAAGTCCTAAGCATGTCAAGAGAATTTACAACTCACTTGAAAACTAAAACTAAAACATCTCTTATACAGATAAGCACTTTTGCTCTCATTTCTTTATGAATTCCACTAAGAAAATGTTTTATATCCAAATATGAAAGTTTAAGTACTCATAGTAAGAAACAACCTCCACTTGTTATTTTTTGGAAATTACATCAAGAACACATATAAAATGTGCCTTAAACTTTCCATTTTCTAACAAAAACTTCAGCCAAATGTGGTAACCAAATGACATGTAAAGACAGTATAAGAGTTACCAATATTCATTGCAATCTTCACATGTTAGAATTAAAGGCGACACATGGAAATTCTGAGAGCTTTCAATAAGGTGGTGTGGTATACAGAGTATTAGAGCTTCCATCGGGGTAATATGATACTCTAACTAAAATTGGCATTAAAATTTTTTAATAACAAAAGGATATTACTAAAATGTAATTAACGTAGCATCAATAGTGCAATATATTGCTGGTGACCCACAAAGCCCAACAAAGAATAGAGTTTACTAATTACAAACTCAAATCGTCTAAATTCATTAAAACTCTATATAGATGAAGAATAGATTAATGATAGAATATATTTCTATATATGTTTTAGATGATTTTATCCTCATATTTATTATGTTTTGCATTGATTTGTATATTTATTTAATAGAATTTAATGTTTTCTTGTAGAAAATAAAGAATCCATTAATCCCTCTCTACCACATTTTTTCCCCACAGGAGCGCATTAGCGATCATAAGTACTGTAATAGTATAAAAAGAACGAGGGGTGATGGTTGGTTAGTTTACACGAATATGGTGCTCAATTATAATACAAGAAGACCACTGCACCCGTTCTTTAAAAATGCATTTCCATTTTCATAAACATATTTTCTTCTCATTTTTTTCAAGGTGATAAGAAAGATGAGTCTTTCTATAGTAGCAAGATGTGCTAATTCAAATTTTGACGATGACGGACACCCAAAAAGAACTGTTATACTCAGCTTCATTTTTAAGTAAAGATGCAGATTGCTTGGTAATATGCGAAATATTATATGAGATACTGAGATGAAATACTAATTTAATGCAAAATATCGGTGTTAGGGTAAAAAAAATTATCATGCACAGTGGCACAATTGGGCTGGCTTGGCGGCACCATTTGTCTCATAATATTCTCTCTTGTCACCTGGTTTACTTCTCATCTCCTTTGTGACTGCTGCAGAAATCCACTCACCGGTAATGGAAATTATTCTTACATGGATCTTGTGATAGTTAATCTAGGTTTGTACATACATGATAAGTTATAGCATGCATATCATTTTAAAACTTTTAGTAGAAATAATATAAAATGGTACATTCTAAGATATACGTAGCTAATAATAATAATTATTATTTAAATCAGACATAAATATATGTAAATTAATTAAATGTTCCGTATTACAGTAAAGCCCTCTCAATTCCATCCGTCCCATTAGGTTCTTTACATTTGAGATAGAGGGATCGATACATATTTTAAAGCTCCTATAAAATATAGGTCCGTAAATTATTTTATTTTTTTTTCTAAATAAAAATTAAATGTCTAAATTTTTATTCAATTTTTTTAAAAAAAATAAGTTATGAAGTAATACTTTTTTTTTGACTGAATATGAAGTAATACTTTATATAGACCTTAAAACACGTGCCAAGCAATAAAAAAACTGTAAAGAAATGAATGAGACAGATGGAGTAATAATTTTCAAATGATAAACTAAACTCATAAAAAATCGGCATTAAAATTTAATAACTTATCCATCGTCATAACTATTATTTTTCAGAAAATTGTAGTATTGAATATTGGTTCGAATTTTCGTATAAAATGATATATTTGATAAATACACATTTTTATATATTTTACGTGTATGAAAAATATTTTTTGACACTAATTTAGGATATTTTCTTTTGTCTAATAACTTTTAAACTATTTATGATTATTTTCTTTTTCTTTAATTTGTCGTTGTGATATTACTATTTTGGAATATGCTAGAAGTAAACAATATTCTCAAATTTATAAGTAACTAGGACAATAAGCCACGCTTCGCGGTGGTAGTATAGTAATATTTAAAATGTATAGTAATATTTAAAATAAATTATTGAATATTATGACACAACAACTTTTTAATATATCTTTCGACTATATTTAATACAAAATAATTAGCATAAATTACTTAAATTTAAATATTAAATAATACATTTTATAATTAAATAATACATTTTATAATTAAATAATCTCAATAATGAAATGAACCACTAAAACAAAATAATTTATAGCATCCTCCGTTCTCCTTTTGAGTTCTAAAAATCATAAAATTAATCAACTCTAAAACTAACTGATTCATAGCATCCTCTGTTATTGCCGGACGAAAGGTTGCGTTCTAAAATCATCAAACATTCTAAAAGCATAAAACCCAACAAATAATAACATACTTAAAGGCTTGACAAAGCATATAGTGACAAAACTATCATAATATGCAAAACAAAGTTTAAAACACAAGTGCTAATGAAAATAACATACATAAATTTAAACTTAAAACAATACCTTTATAATTAAATAATATCAATTATAAAACGAACCTCTAAAACTAACCGATCCACAACATCCTTCATTCTTCCTGGGCAAAAAGCTGCATTTGAGNNNNTCATAAAATTAATTAAGCATTCTAAAATCATAAAATCAATCAAATAATAACATACACTTAAAGGCTTAACAAAACAAATAGTGACAAAACTATTATAACATGCAAAACAAAGTTTGAAATACATGTGTTAATGAAAACTCTAGCTAACAATTTGCTTTTTTTTTTCAAGCCAAACGATTTACACTTATGTATATATAAGATTATTTATTTCCTTTTTAAACTATATTTTAGGACTTGAAATTTTGGAG